>CM040240.1:91136989-91180697 GCA_022545495.1 Chrysanthemum lavandulifolium
TATATGTTAGAAGGAGGAGGAGGAGCTCGTCAAGGTATCAACGACGCGGAAGACTGACGAAGTTCGGAAACTAACAGTCTTATTTCTCCTTATGTACTATGTCGTACTAAGTTTATGTTTTCCATCGTATCCGAATCTTTATAACCTAAGATGTATTTCTATTTGATAAACCACTCGTTGTAAAATATTCTCATCTATCGTACTTTATTTTCTTTCCGAATTGTTATCATTTATGAGGATTTTAATTCTTTTTACTTTAACTATCATTTTAACGACACTTCTCCATGTCTTCTCTCCTCGATGTTCATCACAATTTTAACATCGATTGACTCAACACCAAACAACATATGAGTCGATTAGTCCAAGCATTGCATAGTTACTCCTAAATTATACATAGCCCGATCACCTATGTCTAATTCAGAAGAATCATGCGATGAAGGAGTAATGAGGCTTATATGTGTAAGCAATTCGAATCGAGCCAAATTTTCAAAGTCCTCCTTCAAACCAATTTAGCCTAATCTCATGACAGTTCTTGTTTGATGAGTTGTGAGATTAAGTGAAAATTGGTTGGTAAAAGTCTTTGAGGGTTTTGCTCGGGAATGGGAAAGTTTGCCACATCAAACCCTAAACCCGATAGACTAACAACGATTAAATTCGTGGACTGAATTCCTTTTTGATGGGCGAATGTGACAACCCGTACTTTTGTGTCATTTCTTGACACAATTTATGCCTCATTATTTCAACATTTATCGTAAACTTGGTTTACGTGTTCCAAATTCGCGTAACCTTGAAGGTTTAGCGGCAAATTCATGATCATAACATCACGTACATTTCATATGGACTAAGATTAGTCTACATTTCATTGACATCATTTGCATCATATTAATTCATTCATGACATTTCATTTCACATGTAACGCGTAATTTTTATATTTAATAAACGTTATCGCGTGAGTTATTATTTTGAATATTTAATCCGTTACTTTCAAAAATGATCCCGATGTATTTTTAAACTTACATTTAGTTTATAAAAACTATATTTTGAGTTTTCCTAATGTTTTAAATTTATTTGGTACATAAATCGTTAAAGTTAAATTATTACGACGTCTTCTTAAAAATTATACGATAATTATTTTTATCACTCAAATTTCACAAGGAATGTATTTTACAATTTTTATTATCTCATACATTCTATTTTGATCTATTAAAAACTTACTTGTACCAAAAAGTTACCATCTACCTTTACTTATACATTTAACTACACCTAACTTACACTTTTCTTAAAATTGTTACAAGTATACATTATACACAAGTTTATAAAAAAAAAAAAAAAAGATATTTTGAGGGACAACTCCCCCAAAAAACGGCCTATGGGGAGGGTGACATTAAATTGGTATGGCTCTTGATTGAAAATGTTTACACACTTACACAAAGTCTTCCTTCATTTCCTTCATTTTACTTCTCAATTATTTCACCTAGTAGCAAACATTTTCCTCTCTTTTGGTTCTATCATAACCGGCCACCTAAAGGGTTCCAAGGGATCATCCAAATTTTTCTAGCTCAAGTTGATTACAATCTAGAATCATACTCTTTATTAGGTTTTGAAATAAAAACCAAGAGTGTTTAGGCTTAACCTTATTACTTGCACCTCATCATATTCACTTGTCCCGGTTAACGCATCACATTATACCTCGGTGTACTCACTTTTGCCATTATTCCAGCTTACCAAGTCAGTTTTCATAGCCCCACTTTCAATTGTTTTGTACTGTTTTGGGGGAGATACATGCTTAACTATTTTTCATAAGTACTTTAGATTTTTAAGGCTAAATGCTACCATGATTACCATTGTTTCTAAATCAAAGGTTATACCATATCAATTGTTCTTGTTTGCGTGCTACGGTTCTACGTCAGATAACGCTCTAAATCGATTGACTCTCGATACATTGAGTTAGGTGCTATTGATTACGTGCTACGGTTCTCGTCAGATAACGTTCTAAATTGACTCTCGATACATTGAGTTAGGTGCTATTGAATATGTGCTATGGTTCTACGTCAGATAACGTTCTAAATCGATTGACTCATCGATACATTAGGTCTAGTTTTATTGATTAAGTGCTATTGTTCTACGTCGAATTAGGTACTATTGTGAATGCATTTGACAACATAGTGTTTGAACATAAACTATACACATTTTGGCGTTGGGTTGTGAACACACAAAGTTGCAAGTTTTGTATGGGCGGAACTTGAACTGGTGGATTTACAATGCCTTTGTGCATAAACAATTTGAAAGGCTTTACATTTCAACTCAAACTCTATGAACTCACTCAACCTTTGTGTTGACACTTTTAGCATGTTTTATCTCGTATCTAAGGTATTCACTTCATGGCATGCATTTGGACACATCATGGAGTCGCGATGACGACGCGCCTCACTTGGGTTTTACGTACTTTAAAACATCGCTTGAATTGTAACAAACTTATTTCCGCACAAGTTGATTTACATTTGGGACCTACTTTGTAAACTCGATTATTTTATTAAATCAAACGATGTATTTTCCAAACGACACTTTAGGTCGCTCAATATAACTGGATTGTGATGCTATGACAACAATCCCGTGAATTCCATTCACGCAAAATGTAATTTGGGGTGTGACACCTATATTACTAAATTTCCTTCTGTGGGTTTCCTTTGTTTTCTAACTTTCTTTCGCCTTTGCCTTTTAGCCTTCTTAGCTTGATTTTTACATTACAGCTTTAAGCGGGCATTTGACAAAGATTAGACAAATCATTCACACCACATTCATGATTAGTAATGTAAATCAAGCTATCATCATTACATGGTTTGCGGATAGTAGCGTAATTCAATTAATTACGATGACGCTTATATCTAATACTAGAATCAACACGATTCGCTTTATTCAACTCAAACAAAATATTCCTAGGGTGGTCTTCTACTCTCTTCCAATGCACATTCTTAGCTTGCGAGGTCCTATCTTGCTTGGTATTGCTTGGAGGCTTTGACCGCTTGCTTTTATGTCACCGACTACCCCGTAGAGGGAATTATGGGAACATTAGTGGTTGATCTACTTTTGCATTCCCGAACTAGACATGCGTGGATTTGAACTACTGAAGGCACATTAGAGTTCACTTTCTTAATCATGGGCATAGAATGGTTTGTATACTTGGCATAAGGCATAGAACAAGGCATCACAACTTTACCTTTTGCACCTAAGGATTTAGGACATGTTGCTATTAAACATTCTAGCAGTTCACGAGATCGTTTGGCTCGAATGCAAGCAAACCTAATTTTCTATCAAGCGGCTTATTTATGAAATCCTCTTCCATAATCTCACGGAGACATTCTAGACTATCCTTAAGGTGAGCAAAATAGTTATGAAAACAAGTTCATTATTCCTAAGATGAGGAGGAATGTATTTAATGAATACAAGATATTTGCAACCGAGGATGACTTTGATGCAACATTCTCATTAAAGACAAGTGGCGTTTCCTTTTCTTGACTCTCGATTCTCAATTTCTTTTGTAAAGACGTTATTTTTTCGTTGTTCTTGTCACGAGTGACTTTCATTGAATCATATAACTCTTTAAAGTGTCGTTTAACTTTTTCATTTTCTTCTAGAAAACTCTCGTTTTCCTTTTGTAAAACATTAACCAAGTTTTGAAGATGAAAAGTTTGAGAATATTGAGAATCTAAAGGAGGAGGCATTTGGGACCCAGTCACATTGTTCTTTTCACCCTTTAATTGTGAAATTTGGGCTTTCAACTTTCTGATCGTGTTACAATGAGCTTGAATCTGTTCGTCACATTTGTTTATCCGAAAAGCGCGATCAAACTCGAACATCCGAGGATGTCTTGATATTTGAGGTTTTGACATTTTCTTTAAGATGTTGATATTTTAGTTGCAAATCAAAATGTTCAACTTCTAGTTTCGAAGATGTTTTACCAAATTATCGTGATCATCCTGCTCAATTTTCTCATTTAGTTATGAGTTTTGTTTTCAAGCTCAATGACACGATCATGGGAAACTTTTAATGCAATAGATAATTCATGAAATCGAGAAGCGTAATAAAGTGCTTAGTAACAAAGATAAAACACATCTTGAGCAACACAACTCGAAATCAAATTCTCATTTAAGATATGCAAGTTCTTCCTTTCAACTTCATTATATTTGAGTTCTGTTTATAATCATTGCCTCAACTATCATTGCATCAAATTCCTTTTCCATTTCTTTAATATCCGAATTTATTCCTTTGAAGACTCTCAAATTAACCTTTTAATTGTTAAAAGAAAGGCATGACCTCGGTTAAATAACATTCTTTAGTTTGCTCAAACCCCTTTCCCCTCGCTATCCCCAGAGGTGTGATTCTCTTCTTACATGTCTTCTCAAAATCAATGAATAGTTGATAAAAAAAATACAGGTTGATTAAGGTTTTGCTATTAGTGGCAATCGATCTAGGAACTAGATGCATTGGTGTATTGGGAGGATACACAGTAGCTGCAGGCATTTTCCTAAAGGGAGTGTTTTTTGCAACAAGATTTTCAGCTTTTTGCATATCCATATCCTTTTTCTAGAACACTTGTTCAGGGGTTAATAGAGTCTGAGGCTTAAACTTGTTTAAGGAGATCCAATTTTCCTTAGTGTAATCATGAGGTTTTATCGTTATGTTTTCCTTTTGACACACATGATCGTTAAGCTTCTTATCCATTTTCTCCCTAGAGGCATCATCTAATTTTCTATCCTCTTCCGTGCTTCCAACACTTGATGGTGTTTGCCTAGGCTTAAGAATCTCATTACCATCATATAGTACCATATGATCAGCTCTAGCCTTTTTAACTACCTCGGGATTAGGTTCCTCAACAAGGGGAATGCTATGCTTATCTCTTAAGACTCTATGCTTAGTGATCAAGTGAGCAGTCTGAATGGTATTCCCTTGTATGTACAACTTATTTTCAAGTTTGTTTTTCAAAGTTTTTAGATTAAAAAACTCATTCAAAAGTTTTGATTCCTTAGCATTCAATTCTTGTTTAAGCACTTTAACATTATCTTGAAGCTCTTGCTTTTGCTTAACAGTTTTAGAAAGCTTTTCTTGTAAGGAATTTAACTCTTGTTTTAACACTTCTTCTAAAATTACTTTTTCTAATAATTGTACGATTTGGTCATCCATTTCGCTCACGGTAGTTAACTCAAACTTAGCACATTGTTCATAAATAGCAACTTGTTCTTTATAGGCATTCGATTCGAGATAACAGAATCATCGAGGCACATGCGTGTATTCATCAAAAACATAGTCATCATTAACTGCAGAAGATGCATTACTTGGTACAATCTCACTTTTATTTTGCTTCACATATTGATCATATGAGACAATATTGCTATTACCTTCATTATCAATATTTGATTCAAAAGTTTTAGGAGATTGTACTTCATTATGCATCTTTTGCTCATCAACTTTATCGTATAGTTTTAATACCTTTGAAATGATTGAGTCTTTGGATGGGCCAGCCTGTTGTGGTGAAGAGACCTTTGGAGAGACCATAGGTGAGATGCTAGCCATGAAGATAGTTTGAGCAGTAGGTTCATCATCGACATCGAGTCAAATGCATCACGATCGCCTACTTGAAAGGCATTTTGATGATTATGACCTATTTCTGAATTGGCTGCTCATCAACATCGATCATAGGTTTTGGCATTGCCCTCAGAAGAAACAAAGAACTCCTCTTCATCCAAAACAACACCATTATCCCGAGCTTGCACAAGTAACATCTTGTCTCAAGTACTACGATTTTGAGGATGTTTTGGAGATGTGCGCCTCACTATATGTCCATCACCACCACAGTTGTAGCACTTAATTGGCTTTGCTTGACCTTGATTTCCATTCCTTCCCCGATTCTGATATGCAACATAACCTCCACCTACTCCACCTATTCCCTGTTCATATTGTCTTCCTTGAACTGGTTGCACCATAACTTTTCCATCTCTGACAACGGCATGATTGTGTAGATTGGATGCAGTTTTGATTTCATTGTTAGTGTGAAGACTGTTGGTATGTGGATTAAGGGTCAAGTTTTGTTTAACCATAAGAGCCAGTTGATTGATGAAGTGTCCCATGACTGCATCAGCATCAGCTTTCTTGAAACTCGGATCGGGAATGAGTTTGTGATTACCATTACCCGTGGGTATGACTTGAGAAGCTTTGGTTGTAATACCAACATTGGTGTAGAAAGCTGTTGAATCATTTGATGAGCTTGTTTCTCCCTGGTTGGTTTTGAACTGTTCAAGAATCTTTTTTTTCAAACATAGCATGTCTCTCATTCTGAAGAAGGAAGGCATACAGTTGCTCAAAGTTTGTATTCTTCAATCCTTTGGTAAGCTTCACAGCAGTGACAAATTTGTGCCATTCGGGATTCATGTTGTTCACAAACTTTGAGTTCAGCTGAATGTTTGGCATGGTCATTTTGATATTCCTCATATCATTCACAAGCTTGTGGAATCTCAAGTAATATTCATAGACACTCTCATCAGGTTTCATCTTGAAGTTCTTAAATTCATCATACAGTTGTGATTCTCTGTCTTCCTTAGTTAATTCAGAACCTGAGAGAAGCATCTTGACATTATCCCAAACATCCTTGGCTTCAGTGTTGTGATTGATAAGCTTGTAGATATCTTTTGGAAGACCTTGAAGTATAATGTTTGAAGCCCCGATATCGTCAAATCTCTTTTCTCCTTATCATCGAGCTCATCATACGCCTTTGGTCCGTCCAATCCAAAGATCATAGTTCCATCTGCAGCAGATCAATTATGTCTCTTGTAGTCTCAACTGACACGGTCCTTCATCAATAGACTTGAGAATGTTGACTCCATTTTCCTTTCCAAGACAATACAACCTAATTCGCTGAGCCCATGAGTCATAATCGCCTCAAGCATGGGTGGACGAGTGTCTGAACTAGTCGCTTGAACGCCCTCGACTCGGTGAGAGATGATTGTAGGCACGTTGGTAGACATGTTTACTGATTTCACGAGGTTTTATAACTCTATGATTAAACCGGAAATAGATTCTTTCATGGGATTTTACTAAATCAAGAGAAATCGTATTAGGAACAAGTATTAACCAAGTCGCTATAACCCTTGAACCAAGTCGCTAAGCACCAAGTTGCTAAGTAGCAACTCGCTAAACCTCAAATCGCTGTGAATCAAGTCGCTAAGCACAAGTCGCTAAGACCCAAGTCACTGGACACAAATCGCTAAAGCACCAAATCGCTAAACAGTCAAGTCGCTAAAGAGCAACTCGCTAAGTATCCAAATCGCTAAGAGACAACTCGCTAAGAACTATAAGTACAAGTCGCTAGAAATAATGAAAGCAAGTCACTACCCCTCCAAGTCGTTAGCCGTGGTGGAGAATCCACTAACTTGTACTATTTCGGCTTGTCTCAATAGACAAGTCGCTACGATCAAGTCGCTACGACTAACACTACAAATTGCTAGAAATTACTGAAGCAAGTCGCTACGAAGAAATAAACAACGAGACTCAAGTCGCTAACTTGAAAAACTTCAAAAACACACTTTTCAATCAAAACAAGTCCAACCACAGTGATTCAAGCTTTCCAAATCAAAACCCAAGCACTTACAATGATTCAAAACCCAAAAGTACACCCATAATTCAAACTTTAACACAATAAATGATCCAAATGATGCAAAAACCACTAAACTTTTTCAAACTCAAAAACCATCTAAAACCACTAGAAATCCAAGGATATGTAAGAGAGATGATCAAACCATGGCTCTTGATACCATTTGTAACATATTGGATTTCACAAACACATCAAAACATGATCACAAGTAGGCGATAACTTAAGGTTTTAGAGAGAAATAGTTAGAGGTTTGGGAACTTAGTGAGAGAAAATGAAAGTATTATTATGAGCTCCAACTCTCTACCTTGGGAGGTAGAGAGTATTTATAGTCTTACACAAATCGCCACCTAAGGGCTGTGGATCAGGCATACAGTGGGTAAAGACCCATCCGTCCTCCACGGTGTTACTTAACTAATAATAACTACGACTACGAGCTTTCTAACGATTACATATACATGAGGTGACCGACTCTTTAATAGCAGGATTTACTAAATCCTAACATAGTTTTAATCCATGGACTAGATGCATTGCATCTTGGAGATACATTGTATCTACCTTGATACCATGATCCATAACCCATGACCCATGACCCAAAACCCATGGGCAAAGGGGAGCGTCCCACGGATCCCCAATATTGCACTGGACAGATCCCTCAAGTGAGGGATCCATGGGATTCGTGCAACAGTAGACATTTTCTCTCTATAAATAGTGAGCCATTTCTTCATTGTTTCTCACCCCTTTCTCACATATTTTCTCTTTGAGTTAAAAACTATCTAACCTCATATCCAAGTGATCTATGTATGTAGTTTTGTTTTTTTGTGATTCTCTAGGTTCCTCTTAAAGGCGAGATCACCACCTTTTAAAGTCAAGCAAGCTCAAGTCCATGAATTGCCATGCTTCGTTATCATCAAGACTATTGGAATCACTCCTAAACCTTATTCAAGTATTAGTGATTGTCAGGACCTTAGATATATCAACCTTATCACAAACCCAACACATATACAAGTATAACCACGTGAAACCAAACATAAACGTAGAAAGATAAAGAAGGAAAGATGGTGACTTGAATGATATGTAAACCGTGTATGTGAGAGGATAAAGATAAACACAATATGTCGTATATTCCAAAGAAAACACACACACACACTTTCAAGCACACCCCTCAAATGACCATTTGAGGGGTATTTATAGTTGGAATACATGATGCCCTAAAAGGCTTTCTATGGGCTTCGTGGGCTTGGACACGGGTTGGATTGGATATAAGGCAATCTTAACTAAACTAATACACATTTAGCTTAGACCAATCCACGAGCCCGTTGACTTTTCTATCACGATATCTAACACACGTTATAAAGTTCCTAAATGTGAATGACCATCACTTCTAATAAAACAATTAAGGCTAACAGTCTCCCCTAAAGGGTGGTCATTCAAATGATGCTCCACTTGATTAGGTCTTTACTTTTCTCGAGCTTGAACTTTGTGTGTAGATATAGAATAGTCTTGAATCTTTGTTCCTTCATGCTTTGTGATCGGTTAATGGTGTTATCTGCCGTTGTCAACTTCGTTGGTTAGGTGTCTCCACGCCTTTCTCCACCATGCTTACACTTCTATTTGTCTTTTGGTTACCAATGATGTAGTTCTCGAGTCTTTAAACTTTGTTGATTCTTTGACTTTGACGAAGAATCATCTTTAACTTTGTGTAGCCTTTGATTTTGATGAGAACTTTCATGTGTTTTTGGTATGAGCATGTGGAGAATCTGCACGATCAATCCGCTCCGGAGCTTCCATAAGAAGAAAACATAAAACAGGTTAGTAATAAGCGGATTCTGGCACTTACAAGTTTGAATTTTGAGGGTGTTAACAAAGATAGTGTGAAAACACGCCTCTAATTCTCACAGAGGCCGTTCTCGAACCGGAGTCCCACAAGTGAGATAACGCGATGTACCAAGCACACCTACTGATTCGGATGAGTCGAGGTACATCAAGCATCACCTCACGATCGTAGACCGCTTGAGACACACTAAGCTTAATCCACGGGAGTTACCGGCGACTGTTGTCGTGGTCGCTTGATGTTGACCCGGCAGAGTTTCCATTCAATCATCAAGATCACGGATGTGAAACTTCTCATAAATGTTCGGCAGATTGCCAAGACTGCGTGAGGACTCTAGAATATATCACTTGTGCCCTTATTGATGAACAACAAGCGATGTCATGTCAAGTGTTCCTATGAGATCTTTTGATGAATCTCGTGGCTCTAGACTCAATAGTGCATTTTGGTTTTCCGAGCGGAGACTAGGAGAGGGTCTCCTTCTTCAATATCAATGATCTCTAAGAGAAAGTCGATAGATTATGCAGTGGTTCCCAGTGAGAATGAAACAAATCCTTTTAAGAGGAATTGAGTGGCTAGAAGGTTAGGTGCGGTCGTCCTTTGGGTCCATGACGTCTTTGTCTTTAATATCAATGTCATCTAGTGACAACCAAGAGTGTATGAATTGAACCCGGTTTTCGCCCTAAGGTTGATTATAGAGGGCTATTTCTTTTCACCCTTTTCATTATATTTTCTTTTAATTCTTCAACCCTTCTTTCTCCTTTCTCACATTACTCATTTTTTCAATCATTCCTAAGGACTTCTAATACTAACTATTTGTGATGTCCTTGGGTAGATCCTCGCTCTGGCGGATCTTAGGACTAATATTCCTATCCTTAGTCACCTTATAACCCATGATCGTCCTATTGTTGCCATAAAACCATTTTTCATGAAAATCTCTCGAGTGTTTATGATAGAAAACATGTTTGAAACACTCCGTGACTTTTATATTTTCGTAAACACTCCCCTTCACATGTGCTTATAAGTTTTGATGTAAATCGCACATAGAGGGTAGAGTTCGCACTTTTGAATTGATCGACTTTAAATGAACTAGACCGATTCAAGACATGTTTACATCACTAGAGAACCGCTTGAAATTATTACCCGTCCGGTCAAGTCCATAGAAAGTTTCTCGAAATGGTACATTTACTGACTTTGATTCCTCGTCAATTCATTGGTTTCAACCGAGTCGAGCTCTTTTTGAGATTCAAACAACGATCATTAAACCTTTTTTATCACATTTTAATCACGTTTTCTCCCCCTCAAAAATAGCATATCTATGATGTTTTTTGAAACAAAATGATTAAAAGATATGTTTTTCGAAAAGCATTTTGGAGAGAAACTGATTTAGCATGAATTTTGGAACAATTTGGTTTTATACTCCCCCTTAACGAAAACATATTTCTCAAACAGAAAATTTAGAATCAATTAAGGGTTTAGAGTGAGTTATCTTGGTACCAAATGAGAGAGATTTTGAAAAATCTTTTTGAAAACTTTCGAATCAATGGTACGCAAGATGAAGATTTTAAAAATCTTTTGAAGATATTTATAGAAAAAATTATCTTCATTTGATTTAGGATAAGTTCACGATATTTATGAAAATCGATTTTGCGTAGCACTTTCCTTTCTTTAAAGATCGGGTTGCAAGCGAAAATACTTACAAGCCATTATGTTTTTAGGAAAAGTGCTTTGAAAAATATTTAAAACCTTTGATTTGGTTAAGCACTTTCCTTTCTTTGAAGCGCGGGTCCTGAACTGATGTGTTCAGAGGCCATTATGTTGAAGTCTGGGTTTCGTACTGAAGTATACGAAAGCCATTTTTTGAAGAATTTTTTTGAGAAACGACATGTTTTAGAAAACATATAAAGAACTCTCGCTCAAGCATCTGTACATGCCCGTATCATTGTTGAATGACATTTCTAGAAACGTATAGAATATCGATTATACAAGAGACATGTTGTGAGAAGAATATTTTTGTATTTTTGATTTTCTATTGTTTTTGTATTTTTGAAAGTTTTATATTTTTATATTTTGCTTTTGTTGGTTTTTCAAATTTTGTATTTTGGCTTTTTCAAAAGATATTTACAAAGAAGATTTGAAGAAAGAGAAATTAAGTTGGGACAAGAAAAAGTGGAGTTAAGAGCGGAACTAGAAAAGGATTTCCACATGCGAAATTGGCATAAAGTTCTTCTTTACCACACGGGGTATATGAACCTTCAACACTTTTACAAGTACATGCATCCACAGAAGAATAATTTTCACAAATAACAGTGTTAGAAGTAGATTTTTCCTCACGGCGATGGTGATCATTATCAACGGTTGTAGTGGTTGTTACTTCCTTAACTTGATGAGTTTCACTATTATTTGTCTTGGAGCAAGTATCAAAATCTTTCTGTGGAATCCACCTAAGACCTACTTTGTTGAAAACTTTGCCCGTGGGTATCCACCTAAGGTAAGATCTAGGAGTTGTTTTCTTATCGATGCGCGGAAGACTCATTTTAGAAAACTGCGTCTCAAGAGATCCACCTATAAGGTTTCTTTTCCATGTTCATTTTGTCAACGGGTTTGTTTCTATTTGGTGTCTTAGTGGATTGTGCCTTGGCACGAGAATTATCTTTCTTGAGATATTGTGAGACACATGCATCATGATTAATGAAAAGACACATTTTTACATGTAGTATGTATAAATTCAATATTCTTGTTTAAAGCAAAGACTTTAAGTTTGTCACTACAGCCTTTTGAAATTGATACTTGTTTGAAAAAGACTTAGAATTCATAGTGTTGTTTTCTAGGGCATAGCATTTTTTTTTTTGCTAACTACTCTTAGATGCAAGCCAATCCCTAGTCTTTTGTAGAGTGTTCCTAGGTAATGGTTTGCTACTACTAGCAAAGGCCTTAAAATCTTGTAGAATTCATCACCCTAGATGTTGCACCTAAAATTCCGTCTTTTCAGTCTCATGCCTTTTTCCTAGCTTCTTCTAGATAGTGATTGTTGACCATGTCGTTAGAACCGATGATTCTTTAATCGGATTTTGGTCACATTCCGTGTACTATTCCTAGAAATGCCGTGTGTAATCACTTTAGGTTTTTCAACAATCGCTTTTTCTTTTTCAAAACTTTTGATAATTCTCTTTTTAATAGGCGGGGACCGTGGAGTGACCGGTTTTGACAAATCATTTTTCTCATTGACTTTTGGAGAAAATCGAGAAATAGACATTTTTGGTTTGAAAACCGGTTTGGGAACATTTGTTTTCTCCTCACCAATGGTTTTTCAAGCTTAGTATCCACACCTTTCCTTTTAGACATACCCGGTGGCGCTCAAAAGATCATTTTGCTCTTTCATGTCCTTGTAGGCACGCCATATGATGATTTGTCATACTTTCATTCCTCGGTTTTTCGATCAAGTCGTTTAAAATAGGACACATTTTCTTTTCAAGTTTTTCAAGAGCTTTTTCATATTTTGAAACAATTGCGGAGGTCTCATATCGAGTCTTTCATGATCTTCAATGTAATATGTTTGTAAGATAATGGACATGATATCGGTAGTCATAACATCTTCAAGAGAGAATCATTTAAATTTTCCAAAACTTTGATGTGTTCAACACTTTCATTAGCTTGCTTTACCTGTGGATTTATGGTCCTTGACAAAGTCACTGTTTTTTCAAAAAGGCTTGTTCAAAATAAATTACCCGAGTTGATGTTATTCAATTTGAGGGCAATTTTTCGGTTTCAAAAACTTTTTGTTCAATATCAAAACTATTAAACCGGATGTTGGTTGTAATATGAGTTTTAGTTTTAACATCTCTTGAAGTCTCCCAATTCTAGTTTTAACATCGTCTAAAATGCTTCCGCATCACTTGTGTTAAAAGGATTGTTTGAAGACATTTGTTCGATTTTGAAAAGGATTTTGAGACAACTACGTGAGTTGCAACCGGTTTTGAAACGGTGTGATGGAAAACTTTGAATGTTCTTTATGTGAAACAAATGAAATACCATTAATTTTGTTCCATTTGTTATAGTCAATTGGTTTGATTTCGGATGTTTTGTTTCATTCTTGATCTACTCTCCTCGATAGTTCCAACGTTTCAAGAGAATCATGCACAATTATGGGTTCATGCAAAGGTTTTCCATTGTTCAACACATTCCGTTGTTTCTGAGCTTTCTTGAGGAAACAAGGAGTTGAGTTACCAAGAGCCATTTTATGTGAAGTATGAAAAATCGGATTTACTTGATTAGAAAGCATCTTGTTTGTTTTAGCGGAATGACCCGTTGTAAGAAGTAAATTATCCAATTTTTTTATAGATTCATTTTTATCCAGAATTTCATCAAGAAGAGAATCTTCTCGTTTTGAAAAATCAGCAATCAACTGTTTCTTCTCTTTTTTAAAATCGTAAAATAGTGTTTTTGTTTAGAAAGTTGATCATTTAGTTCGTAAATTTCCTTGTTTAAAGATTTTATTTTCAAGTTCGATTCACATCAAGTGCATCATACTTGATTTGCAATTGTTTTCTCTTAAAATGTAATCTCGATAACCAATTTCTAATTCGATACTTTGTTTGTATGAAATTCAAAGGCTCGCGTTCTCTTTGTAACTCTCAAGCACGGTGGTCAATTTAACATTCGCGGCCTTAACTTCGCGATTGACCTTACTCACTTTCTCAATTTCAATGCCACGCTTATTGATTAATGATTCAAAATAAGCACGTGTTTCCTCATCGGCCTCAAGATTTTGTGCCACACGCCTCCACTAGGATCCACATCCGGAGTTTCGAGTTAGTATTGCTACAACTCGGATTGTCCGTATGTATCATAAGTAGGTGTTGGTGTCACGAATGTTGTTCGTCATGAGTAAACACATCAAATATGACATTGTTATAGCACGGATCAATGATTGGTACCTCGACATCGTGTTGGCGTCATAGGCAGGAGGTGCGTTAGAGTCGTTGTCGCACTTAGTCTCCTCAAGATTTGCCATGAAGATGTAGTTCACATTAATTTCCTTGAGGTCTTCCAAATCATCCACAATAGCGAAAAATCATTTTCCTCAAGACTCAACCGCATCCCCTTCTTGCTTCGTGCTAACAAAGATAGCTTTCAAGAAACTCAAGATTCTTCTTGTGCGGCTTAGTGGGACAGTTTGTGCCATGTGACCCACTCCTTGACAGTTATAACACTTAACCCGACACCCCGATTCACATTTCCATAATTCCCAACGATTGGAGTCGCAACATTCCCATTCGATTACCCAACGCTCTATTCCCAACATTCGACCCAACTGACATTACTCGATTCGAACCGCTGATTACCCATACGAAATCCAAGAGCATATCCTCGCTAATTCCCAATAACTCCAACCATTTGTCCTTGGTTACCCATATTCACACCCGGTGTGCAATTTTCCTGTGCGAGTGTTTGATGAAACCGTTGGTGGTTGTTAGTTGGTGTGGAATAGCGACCTCAATGCTTTACCCAATAAAGAAAATACTTATAGCAAAGCTTCTTCGGGTTCCATTTCTAGATCGGTGATTCCTTTTTCCGGTAATGTTGTTGTTCGGTGGATAGTTTTGTTGTTGAGGATAACAACTTGTGGTTGTGGAATGTATTGTCGCAAGTTGTTGTTGTTAGAAGATGATGAAGATCGATGTTGTGTATTCACCAAGGTTGAGTCTTTGCAATAAGAGCCAATGGATCATGATTCTTTGCCAATCTTTCTTTCCCGACTTCATTCGCTTCACTTGGTTTTGTTTCGTAAAATCGCTTAGTTGATCAAAGTTCACCGATGTAAGTCTTTTGTTTGGTTGACAATAGTGACATATCGTCCCCATTCTTCCGGAAGATTTTTCAGAACTTGATGTTTTGAATGATAGTTCGGTGCTAGCTTGTTTCGATTAGCTCATTCATCAAAGTGCAAAACCTTCCATAGTAGGATTCAATGGATTCTCCGGAGTTGAAGTAAACTTTTCCCATTCGCTAGCGACTTGTTCTCCATGTCTTGTTGACCAATTTACATTCTATGACAAAGCCATCTAACACGCTCCCACATATCGAAAGCGGTTTCACAACCGCTCACAAAGAAGAAAGATGTCTATTGGTAAACCCAGTTGGACAATATGAATTGCCATGTCATCTCAGATCGACTTGCTTCGATCCTCTTCAATGTATTCTCGATTCGGTTTGAGTATGATAAGATGGTGGGACGTCAGGAGTTCCAGGGTCTAGGATTTGTTGAGGCTTGAAGGGTCCATTCGTAATGGAGTTAATCATGAGTTTTCCATTAGGTTTGGTCTTGATGTAGCGAAGCATACGACTTTTCCATTGAAGATAACCACCTTTTGCCAACATAGGAGGACGGTTTTCGGCATCAGCTGCATGAATGTCTTGTTGAGTTGCCATTGATGAAGGTATTGCTGATAAAGTTGATGTAGGATCGATTCAACGGTAAAGGAGTTGTGGTTGATGAAGATTAATCTCGGTTGAGGTTTTTCTGAAAGTCGTACTCGTAACCTTGGTTCTTAGGCCTAAAAATTTTTTCTCCCAAAATTTGAAATTCACTATAAAAATCAATGCTAATGTCGTAATAAAAATTTGAGTTATGACAATTTTGACGCCAAATTTGACCCGAAAAATTTGAATTTAGGCCCAAAAATTTGAATTTTTGACCAAAATTTTCACAGTTAAACCAAAATTTGAATCTCGCGTAAAAATTGAACGTTTAGTCTCCTCTAAAAATTAAATTTTACTCAAATTTTCCCGCCAAAATTTTTTATTTTATTTTATTTTTTTAAAAACCTTTATGCGTAGAAAGAGCTTAGGCGTAGACAATGTGGTTACGCAGAGGATATGGTTACGAGTAGGATGGTTTAGGCGTAGGATTCCTTAGGCGTAGGAAATGCTTATGCGTAAGTTTAAAGTTAGCGAGAAAACTTATGCGTAAGATTTAGTTATGCGTAAGACAAGCTTAGGCGTAAGAAAATACTTAAGCGTAAAGTGTTCTACGCGTAAGTCTTATGCGTAAGATTAGGGTTTTGCCCAAAATTCCTTTACACTATCACAAAGGTAAAAGATATCCAAAAGTCAAGTGTTCCACAAACTTATCCAAGTGAGGAAGCACCGAGTAATCGTTATAGCTCAAGAATCGCACCAAAAGCTTATGCGTAGAAAGTTATGCGTGAGACACGGACGTTGACTTTTCTTACGCGTAGAACTAGGGTTTTGACCCACGCGTAAAATATTTCCAATGATTCAAACAATTTCTCTTGCACAAACAAATTTTAAAAACACTCGAATAACACAAAATGTTGACCTTTTTCACCCAAAGTGCTTAGAAAGCTTACGAGTAGAAATGACCAACGAACCAAAAACGAGTTCAAAAATGAAGAAAAACACGTAAAGCTTCTAACTTTTTCCAAAAAACTGAAACTTTAGCACCAAATAAACCTTAAACCACAAGAATCTTGAATTTTTAAGTGCAAAAATTAAAGCTTTATGCGTGACCACTTTTGATACCGAGAGCTTACGCGTATCAACACAAACAAACACAAACACTCCTAAACCATTGTTAGGCGATTGATACCAATTGTTAGGACCTTAGATATATCAATCTTATCACAAACGTAGAAAGATAAAGAAGGAAAGATGGTGACTTGAATGATATGTAAACCGTGTATGTGAGAGGATAAAGATAAACACAATATGTCGTATATTCCAAAGAAAACACACACACACACACTTTCAAGCACACCCCTCAAATGACCATTTGAGGGGTATTTATAGTTGAAATACATGATGCCCTAAAAGGCTTTCTATGGGCTTCGTGGGCTTGGACATGGGTTGGATTGGATATAAGGCAAGCTTAACTAAACTAATACCCATTTAGCTTAGACCAATCCACGAGCCCGTTGACTATTCTATCACCATATCTAACACACGTTATAAAGTTCCTAAATGTGAACGACCATCACTTCTAATAAAACAATTAAGGCTAACAGTGATTCATATGTAATAGTTAGCTTAATATGGCCTTTATGTTAGTTATTAAGCTAAGGCTTATGTAGAACGCCCATAAGCCTTGGCCCAAGTCCAATAAGGAAAGGAAGGGACTAGGAGTGTTGCCCTAGTTCCCTCTCCTATAAATACCTTGTAATAACCCTCACTTGAGGGTTGGTTGTTCAATTTACTCTTTCACTATTACGCATAACTCTTCTCCATTTCATACGCATAGTGTTTGGTAGTTGTTCATCAGATCTCTTCTTATCTCTTTCTTATATTGATGCTTGTGTTACTAATATGGTGACCTAACAATGGTATCATTCGCCAAATAGTTGGGTGAATCGTTTTTGTTGTTAAAAGTGAGTTTCGGTCTTACGCGTAACAACGGTTCCAACTTTGGTTTGCTTAAAAACTTATTTTTTTCACTTTTCAATCCAAGATTCTTGTACTTTCAATGTTTTAAGGTGTTAAAATATCTATTTTTGGCAAAAAGTTTCAAACTTTACACGTAGATTTTTGTTTTTGAGCTAGGTTTTATACGTGGTACTAGTTCTGCGCATAACTGTTTTTTAAGCTTTGGATCATCAAGTTTCACACTTTTGTGTTATTTTGGTGATATTGAAGCCATTTCATCACAAAAATCTGGTTTGGAAACATCAAGTGGCAGAAATCACTTTTGGCTAACTTTTACGCGCAAGAAAACCCTAATTTTACGCGTAACTTTTCCTTGGTTTGATCTTCGCCAGGAGTTTACTCGTGTTTTCTTGCTTGGATAAGCCCGAAACACGCCGACTTTGGATATCCTTTGCCACCGTGATAGTGTAAAAGATCACTTGGGCAAAACCCTAAAATTACGCATAAGCATAAGCTTACACGTAGAATTTTTACGCATAAGATTTATCTTACGCCTAAGCTTTGTCTTACGCATAAGTTAATCCTACGCCTAAGTTTTCTATGCCTAACTTATTGTTTACGCATAACTTTAGTGTTTTATCCTTACTTACGCGTAAGCTAATCCTACGCGTAACTATTGCTGTTACGCGTAACTTTAGTGTTTTTACGCATAAGTGGTACTTGGCTTTTCTGTGATTTCTACGCCTAAGGACTCTTCATCAACAATGGTTCATTCGACTACAAAGATCCATTTAACAACACAAGTTTTCATCATGTCACAACCACCATACTCTAACTATTTTCCCTACACTTATCATCATCGACAACAACAACAACTAAGTCCACAACATCAACAATTTAATCATCAACAACAAATTTATCAACAACAATTTAATCAACAACATACCCCACAACTTGGAGCAATTCCACAACCTCAAATGGTTCAACCTCCATCTAGTCTTCAAATACAACCTTACACAAACTTCTACAATCAACATCCATCTAGGAATACTATGAAGGAACCGACATGGTTTGGCAAGATGTGTTAAGCCTTAAGTAGCCAACAATCAATTCATGAAGCTGGCTCACTTGATAGACCTCCAATGCTCACTCCCGGTAATTATGATCAATGGGTTATAAGGTTCTTTAAGTTTTGTGATCTAAAGAAGCCACATGGAAAGTTCTTAAAGAAGGTCATTATGGAAGGTCCATTTCGATGCTCACCGTTATTACACCCGCAGATCCGATGCCAATCCACCAGAGAGATGTCACCAACATTGCAACTATCTCATACCTCACTGGTGATGAACTTCTACACTTTGAAGCCGATGAACTAGCAATGTAATACATCCTTTTGGGACTACCCAATCCGATCCTTCGAAGTGTTGATGCTCAAAAGACAGCTAAAGCAATGTGGGAACACATTCATCTTCTAATTGAAGGCACAACACTCAATCAGGAAGACATGGAATCTAAAATCTACTTGGCTTATGAACACTTCATGATTGAACCCGGAGAGATATTAGAGTCTTATCATCATCGCTTTTCAGACATCATTAATGATTTAGACAAACACAACATCATCATGCCTCGAATTGCTGTCAACACTAAGTTCCTAAGTAGTCTTGGTCCAGAATGGGAAAAGTATGTCATTTTTCTCCGTCAAGCTAAGAACCTTCATCATGCTACATACGGATTGTTGTACGACTATTTGAAGCCTCACCAAAAAGAAGTTGACAAAGAAAGGACTATCCGTGGACTCCCGACTTCACAGACAATTCCTGATAATCAACAACTTGCTTTGTGGGCTCAAACTAATCTTCCTCCTCAAACATTTCAAGAACCAACCCTCAACCAATCGCAACCATCACACCATATGATCGATCCACAAAGAACAACCTCAACAAACTCAATTGGTTCCATACAACAACAACAATGCTCAAGCACTTTACGGTGAAGTCGATGAGGACTCGCCGCTTTCGATGAATTGCAACAAGGATTTGTTATGATTGCTAAAGCCTTCGGTCGGTATACAAACAAATCCAACAATCGATTCGCTCCTTATCCAACACAAGGAATCAAGTGTTGTAGAACAATGGACGTGTTGAAGTTCGTAACCGTGGTTATGGTCGTCGATGGGAGGTGGTCAAGGGTTTAATGCTATTGGAAGGAATAACTGTGGTGCTCCACAACAACAGAGAGCTCAAGTGGTTGAATAGGGAATGCTCAAATGGGGTTAATGGTCTTCATTGTTATAACCGCAATGAAAAGGGTCATCGGCTAATGCATGTCCTAAGCCGAGGACAAGAGGCAATGCTTATTTCAAAGAGGCTTTGCTCTTGGCTCTTAAGGATGAAGTGGTGGAACTCTTAACAACAAGGAATAGAGCTTTATGGCGATGCGCACTGATGATGACATGGAAGACTTGCAGTGCTAATGCAAGCAGTGATGTTGATGGCACAAATGCAAGCTCTACACATGAGTGATACATGCCCAAGTATGACATCGATGGCTTGTCTCGTGTACCGAACAAACCATATTTATCTCTAATCTAATATCTCCGCCAACATCTGAATCCGCCAAGGCTCAGAATGTTCAAAATGAGTCATCCACATCTCATTCTGACGATTTTCAACTAGACCCCGTAGTTACATTTGATGATCAAAATGACCTTATGGTTTCCTTTGATACTCAAATTGACTCCGTGGTTATACTTGAGGATCTGCATAATGAACATGTTGTGTCTCATGTTGAACACGCTGAAACTTTGCCTAGTCCAGATGTTGATCTGTTACTTAAAGACCAACAATCTCGAATGGAAAAATGTCGTGATTTAAATTAGCAATTAAAAAGTAAAAATGCACTGTTAACCAAGGATCTTGAATGCTTAAAAATGCAACTCAATTTTTTCAAAACTCAAGAAAACCGTGAAAAAGGTTTTGAAGCCGCCTTTGTAAAATCTCATCAAAACGAACAATATTTAGAACGACAAATGCGTGATCTAGCCGCTTCGAAGAATGCTTTGTTGTTTGAAATAGAACAACTGAAACATGAACATAAAAAGCAAATTAACGCTCTCACCTTGGAAAATCAAAAAGCGAAGGCTGAGTTGTTAAATTGTCAAAAACAGTTCTTTGAATACAAAAAGCATTCAACGAAACGAATAGCTGACCATCTTGACAAAATTATCGGCTTATAAAACAAACTTAAAGAGTTTTAAAATGTTGTTTACAAACATGGTGAGTCAGTCACAACTATTCAAAAAGTTTACTTTAAAACCCAATCCACCGGATATGGACCGAATCTTGTCGACACAAACCTAAGCTTTCAACCAAAGCATTTAAACCAAATCAAGTTTCCAAAGTAATATAAAATTGATGATTCATATGAGTGTTGTTGAATATCATCGTCAAGAGGAATTAGATGCGTAAGACGAGAGTCGATCAAAATTAGAAAAGTTGTTTACAACAAACCTTTACTTATTCACAAGCGGTCACTTTCGTCCCACCAAAGGATTCTTCTAACACATCAAGGATTATCACAAAATGTCTCGAGTCTTCTAATGTTAATCCCAAACCAAATTATGCACAACTTTATGGTCCTTTACCTTCCATCGTTGAAGTAAATTCAAAACCGAAAATCGTCAAATTCTTAGATATTTTGACCTTTTCATGGTCGACCTCAAACTTTTAGAACATGAGATTGAATTTCATTCAAATAAAAGTTGAACATTTTCAATCGCCTCCGCGCGAGAACAAAGAGACATTTTTCGAAAAGACTTTACCCAATGTTAAAAATTTGAAAAAGCTGCATTATATTGGGAAAGGGACTTTCATAAGGAACTTGGATTGATGAAAGTCATTTTCGAGAAAACATAAACATCTATTTCTAACACCAAACGTAAAAATAAAATGTTACGAAAAGATGTTGATCGACTCTTGGAAGATGTTATCTCGTCCGATGTCTATAATGTCGTGTTATTGCATTCTTTACCATATGCATCCGATTATATCTCTCACGATATTGTTGATTCTATTGTAATTGTTGAGAATACCGATAATGTACTTGGATCGAGTCTTTAAAAGTCGAAAATGAACGATCGTTAAACGAACTTTCAAATTCAAAACGTCGTCTTCAATGGTGTCAAAAATATTGTCAAAATCGTGAACTTGCTTTGCAAAACAAAATCCACCAATTGAAATCAAAACCGTTTGATTCTTAAATTGAGCAACTGGATGATCAAAACGTGTCTTTGAAATGTCAAATCTCAAAATATGAACAAGAACTTTCAAAAGTTAAACAGGAATATGGTGTCATATTTGATTTACTCAAACAGACTCGTAATGAAGCATCAAACGAACTTGATCATTATCTTGCACACACTAAAGAAGTCATGAATTTTGCTGGAAATCTTCGTTCTGAAAATCAAGATTTGGTGCACATTATCATTAAATTAAGGGAAATGTTAGGAAAGTATGAACAAGTTCACCTAGCATCATTAAGAGAATTGCACTGTAACACTAAGCAAACGTGAACCCGTAATGCCTCTCGACAAAACACAAGATACTAATGTGTTACCCTCATCGAAACAGAATAGTTGCCTCTTTTCCCAACGTCCGCACTTCACACCTAGGAGCAATACAAGGAAGAATAGGAAGTTGCGACCTAAGAAAAGATCAATAAAGAATGTCAAGTAGAAGAACACCCTAGGATTTTGAATAAGACTAATGTTGCACCCACTTTAGATATTGCGTCCGACAAATGTAATGGAAAAGTGTTGTAACGAATGCTAAAACTTTAAGTACTTTTGATATTCACCGATGCTTCTTGTGTTATTTGTCGTAAAAGTATGCTTTCGATTGTCATGACAAATGTGTTGCTAGAGCTATCTTGTCTCGCTTACGTAATCCTAAGAACCGAATACGCCTAGGCCCACTAATGCTTCTAAGTCCGTGCTTGGTAAACCGCCTCCTTAGATTCTAAGAAACGCATTGATGTCCCTCAGAGTTCCAAGATCAACTCCAAGGAATGTAGTATCACCTAGTGCATTCACTAAGATTGACGCTAAGACTAGTTGGAGATGGCGTAAATGGATACATAATACACTAGGATTTAAATGGATTCCTAAAGTCATTGATGTGTATTTCTACTATCACTACTTCGTAACCTCTAACACTTCGGGTTCCACATCTACTTCTATTCCATCCGTGTCGCCTGTAATGCGGTGATACAGATCATCCTTGGATTGTTGATAGCGGATGTTCCCGACACATGACGTGCAATCTTAAACTGTTATCAAACTTTATTGCAAAGTTCATTGGCACTGTCAGATTCGGAATGATCACTTCAAAGCAATCATGGGCTACGGAGATTATATCAATGGCAATATTGAAATTAGCAGGGTTTATTATGTGGAAGGCCTCAGTCACAATCTCTTTTCTGTTGGTCAATTTTGTGATGGAGATTTGGAGGTCGCTTTCAGGGAGAAAACTTGTTTCATTCGTGATCTACAAGGAAATGATCTTATGTCTGGCCAATGTTCATCCAGTCTCTACACTATCTCCATGCAAGACAAGATTGCTTCATCTCCCATTTGTCTTCTCTCTAAGGCTACATCTACAAAATCTTGGCTATGGCACCGTCGCCTCTCACATCTAAAATTTCAAACTATAACCAACCTTGCTCGACACAAACTTGTTGAAGGTCTCCCGAGATTCCGGTATTCCAAAGATCACCTATGCTCAGCTTGTGAACAACGGAAAAGCACTCGTGCTCATTTTCCTTCAAAGGTGGAACACAGCTCTCAGCATGTGCTTCATCTTCTTCACATGTGTTGGGTCTATTATAGATTTGATGATACAAAACAAGAAGAATGAAACATGAATGACTTAAAGTGATAAGAAGGGAAACTACAAAAAGATGGAGAATTTGGAAGATTCTAGAAGATATGCTTAAAAGAATATTTAGTTTCCTAATTGTATTGTTTTCTAATTATATTATGATTCCTCTTGTAAACCCTAGATGTCTCTAGTATATAAAGAGACATAGGGTCATTAGTTTTAAAGTACGTACAAGATGTAGACGTCTAAAGGTGTGTGTGTGTGTGGGAACCTAGGCGTAAGGATTGGGAAAACGCCTAGGGTTTAGTGGTTTAGTTAGTTAGTGTTAAGATCAAGTCTTTGATCTTTATTATTGTTTAGTTAGAGATGATGAATGAATAAAACCTTGTTCATAATAATATTGATTCTATGTTTGAATATTCCGCCTTTATTATTATGTGTTCCTAGATATAATATTAGACCTCGTCTAAGAGGTACAACGATCTTCACATGTGGTATCGTAGTGGGGCTCGTGATATCTAGGGTACAAGGTTTTTCAAGAAGAAGGAAGAAAATTCAAGTCGTCAAAATTCGTAATACTTCGCAAAGACTATTTTGCAGAAGGCATAACTTTTTATTCAACCGTTGGATCGGGCTAAAATTCGAACTGGAGCTTCTTGGTATATCTATCTTTAATCTCACCGAATGGATCTTCGATCTGAACTTCTAGTAAAAAGATATAAGGCGTTGAAGTCTGCTGCAGAAACTGAAAAATTTTCGCAAGGTTACAACAGCACTGTTTTGAAACGGTCATAACTTTTTCGTTAACCGTTGGATCGTAACGAAATTTTGGGTGGATGTTCTCTATATATCAATCTAACTTTCCACCGGAGGGATCTTCCATCTGAGCTTTTATGTGAAAGTACTGCTGTGTATTTTCAAAGTACTGATGTGCGTTATTGGTCCCCTACAAGCAAAGTACTGCTTGGAAACGAAAGTACTGCTTGGAATTCGAAAGTACTGCTCTTGAATTAAAGTACTGCTCATTGGATGAAAAGTACGGCTTGGAGTTTTTAAAGTACTGCTTATGCTCAAGGTACTGCTACTTCTCAAAGTACTGTGAGGAGGTTTCAAAGTACTGTTTTATTGAAAGTACTGCTTCTCGAGGAGATTTGGAGTTAAGGGGAAGTCGAGCATAATGATTGTTATGGATTTTTGGACGACACACACAGAGGTTATTGTTCACACACACAAGGAGTTTGGTGATTTGTTCTTAAAGGATTCAAAAAGGCTCGTATTTGATTCTTATGGATTAATTGATTACGAAGAAGGTTGAATATCATTTATTTGATGTTGTAGTTGAGTTTCACAGGTTTGTGTTCTTATCATATAGCTTGATGAATCTAGCAATGTGTGATTTTTCTTATGATGCTCTATGCACACATTGGCTATCACTTGAAGGAGTTACATTGTAGTGCTCAGTGTCTCATACTAGTTGAGGATTCTTGTCAAGGGATTGCGGTCTACTTATATTTGGTTTGTATAAGTATGGAGTTCCGTGGATAGTACAAGATTTAAGACACAAGTTTGGGAAATTCTACTTCTTCATCAAATTCGTTATACTCGGTTTTCTTCACAAGTAATCATTACATAAAGCCTACAGATTTTGAAGAATCATTGATATACATGCATCACTCAAGGGAAGTGTTTGATTTTACCATCGTTGATCATTATTACTACCGCTAGTTGCGCTTCTATTGTTTTAAATCCATTTTTCCTATGGTGCGTAATGGTGGGCGATTTGAAGCATTGGAAGTCTTAGATTGGAAGTATGATATTGGTTCGTGGTGGTCAAAATCATTATTTGCATATGTTCCCTATTTGGATAATAACAAAAAGGGGAAGAGATGTTTGAGTGACATGTTTAAGTCAAGGGGAAGATCGTTTCATTCATGGTGAGATTTATTTATCTCAATTTCTCTACTTCGTCTAGGGAAGTTCGTACAAGAATCATGTTTGTTTTGTTACCATCAAATAGGGGAAGATTATTGGGTCTATTATAGATTTGATGATACAAAACAAGAAGAATGAAACATGAAGGACTTAAAGTGATAAGAAGGGAAACTACAAAAAGATGGAGAATTTGGAAGATTCTAGAAGATATGCTTAAAAGAATATTTAGTTTCCTAATTGTATTGTTTCCTAATTATATTATGATTCCTCTTGTAAACCCTAGATGTCTCTAGTATATAAAGAGACATAGGGTCATTAGTTTTAAAGTACGTACAAGATGTAGACGTCTAAAGGTGTGTGTGTGTGTGGGAACCTAGGCGTAAGGATTGGGAAAACGCCTAGGGTTTAGTGGTTTAGTTAGTTAGTGTTAAGATCAAGTCTTTGATCTTTATTATTGTTTAGTTAGAGATGATGAATGAATAAAACCTTGTTCATAATAATATTGATTCTATGTTTGAATATTCCGCCTTTATTATTATGTGTTCCTAGATATAATATTAGACCTCGTCTAAGAGCTACAATGATCTTCACAACATGGATTTGTGTGGCCCGATGCGCGTGCAAATGATTAATGGCAAACGCTACATCTTGGTAATTGTCGATGACTACTCACGATTGACTTGGGTCTACTTTCTTCGAAGTAAAGATCAAGCTCCACGGATGATCATCACCTTCTCACGAAAATTCAAGTTCAGCCCGAACACCGTCCGCCAAATCGTAATGCACAAAGGAACTAAATTTGTTAATCAAACTCTTCGAGAATTTTATGAGAAAGTGGGAATTGAGCATCGACATCTATTGCATGTACACGTAACAAAACGGAGTTGTTGAAAGACGAAACCGAACGTTAGTGGAAGCCGCAAGAACAATGTTAATCAATGCTAAACTTCCAGATTATTTGTGGGCGTGTCGATCAACCGCATGCTATACTCAAAATCGCTCAATGATTACTAAACGCCACAACAAAACACCTTTTGAGCTTATCCATAACCATAAACCGAATCTCAAACACTTTCATGTATTTGGATCCCTTTGCTATCCGAATAATGATCGTGATGACTTTGATAAGCTCAAAGCCAAAGTTGACATTGGAGTATTATAGGATATTGTGAAAATTCTAAGGGTTTCTGGATCTGGAATCGTCGTACAAAGCAGGTTATGGAAACGATTCATGCTAATTTTGATGAACTTACGAAATGGCTTCGAGCATAATGACTTAGAACCCGGTCACAACCGCTTAAACTTCCTCAAACCCCATCATCGTTGAATCAAGCCCTCACTTACTCGTCAACAAATGGAAAGGCTATTTGCTCCTCTGCTCGGTGACGATATTGATGAACGTGCTCGGTGTATGTTGCTTTCACCGCTCAACCCGATAATACCCTTATACCGATTCACCGCTACAACAACCATCGTTGAAAAAGCACCACCGATTGACTCTACAACAACAGTTGAACAAACGCTTCCAATGACGCCGAACCGCCCATCGATGTTCTTAATGAAGTATCCCACCGCAGATTTTGATCCAAATGCGTTCTTTAACCCGTTTGCCAATGAAACTGCCGCACCGATGTCGCGGAATCATCAACAAACCATTTGAATCCTCAAAATCTGCACAATGTATACCAACATCAACCCTCTACACATCGTTGGACAAAATACCATCCTCTTGAGAATATTATTGGTAACCCGAATCAACCAGTCGTTACAAGACAACGTCTTCACACAGATGGTGAACATTGCATTTATGCACTCACTGTCTGCCAATCTGAACCTAAAAACATTAAAGAAGCAATGACAAAGGACAACTGGATTGAATCCATGCAAGAAGAACTTAACCAATTCAAACGAATTAAAGTATGGGAACTGGTTAAAAAACCAACATGGGTCTACGTCATTGGTCTCAAATGGATTTGGAAGAACAAATTGGATGCTGAAGGGAACGTAATCCGAAACAAGTCACGTCTGGTGGCTAAGGGTTATAGACAAGAAGAGGGTATTGACTTTGAAGAATCATTCGCTCCGGTTGCTCGTCTTGAGGCTGTTCGGATATTTCTAGCGTTCGCGGCTCATATGAATATTACGGTCTTTCAGATGGACGTCAAAACTGCTTTCCTGAATGGTCAACTGAAAGAAACGGTTTATGTCAGCCAGTCAGAAGGATTCGTTGATCCCGAGTTCTCGAACCATGTTTACAAACTAAACAAAGCTCTCTATGGTCTCAAACAAGCTCCTCGGGCGTGGTACGATAAGTTATCATCCTTCCTTATTGCCAATAAATTCACCAAAGGTTCGGTCGATCCTACACTTTTCATACAATATCACGGGGCTCACATCTTAATCGTTCAAATTTATGTAGATGACATCATTTTTAGGTCAACACATTTAAAATACTCAAATGCTTTTGCTAAATTAATGACAAAACATTTTGAAATGTCAATGATGGGTGAACTTACATTCTTTCTAGGAATGCAAGTTCATCAATCACCTCGTGGTATTTTCTTAAGTCAGTCCAATTATGCCCTTGAACTGTTAAACAAATTTGGAATGCAAAACTGTGACACCTATGTCACACCAATGGCTCATACCAAGAAGCTAGACCCTGATTTACATGGGAAATTGGTGGACCCTACCAAATACCGTGTATTATTAGGTCTCTCATGTATCTAACAGCAAGCAGGCCTGATATTGTGTTTGTCGTATATCTTTGCTCTCGTTATCAGTCAAGACCAACTGAAACCCACCTCTCTGAGGCTAAAAGAATCCTCCGATACATCAAGGGAACCATTAATTTGGGATCCGTATCCGAAGGATTCGGTTTTGAACTAATAGCATTTTCGATGTCGATCACGCAAGATGCTTAGATTCACGAAAAAGTACTTGAGAGCACTACAATTTCTTGGTGATAAACGGTGTCATGGCAATCGAAGAAGCAGGATTGTACATCGCCTCCTCAACGTAAGGAATATGTAGCCATGTCGGCATGTTGTGCTCAAGTCATTTGGATGAGAACACAACTCAAAGACTATGGTTACGTGTTTGACAAAATTCAAGCATCTGCGACAATCGGAGTGCCATTGCGATCTCGTGTAACTCGGTTCAACATTCAAATCAAAGCACATCGATCTTGATATCATTTCATCAAGGACCACGTGGATGTGGTCTCGTTGAATTATACTTTGTGGGTACAGAATACCAATTGGCGGATCTTCTCACCAAAGCCTTAGCTCCAGCTAGGTTTAATGAGTTGGTCTACCGGATGGTATGCGGTGTTTGACTCAAGAGGAAACTGGATGAACTCTTAAAACATTCTTAAAAACCAGTCAAACACCAAAACCTCTTTTGTAAATATCTTTCAAAAACAAAATACAAAAATATAAAATCAGATAAAACAACAAAAATATTCTTCTATTTTTATTTCTTTCAACATGGCAAGTACAAATCTTCAATCAATACTCAAATCTTTCAAAATTAAGTATTTTTTCCGATCAAGTGTTGAGGGGGAGAAAACAAGTATTCTTTCAGTTTTATAAAACACTGTACTTGCATGTTACCTTATCCCAATTATTTCTTTAAATAATGGTGGTCACATTTCTGGTTTACTGAAACTCCTCGGACTAATATTTATAAACTTTCATTATTTCTTAAGTCGAGGGGGAGTGTCGTCAAAGTTATTTCCAAATATTCTTAGTTTGGTAACCAAAATGGAAGTTTAAGGCATTGGATGTAAATGATAGAGGTGGAGGGACTGAAAGTGCCAAAAGTTTAAAGTATTTTCTAATAAAACTATCCACCTAACATTTACTCTTTACATTTATTATACTCACCAAACTCATCCTACGCATATAAATCATTCTTCAAATCCGGTTACTTGAACATCAATTTGTAAGTGATTCTGTGTTTATAACAAGTTTTTAAACAATGGTTTTGAATCTTTCACAAATCCAACGGTTAAAACTTGAGATTTTGTGATTTTAGTGTTCTACGCATAAGCGTATGAACACATAAACGTGTTTGAGTATTTTTAGTTAAAATGGTTATGTCAAAACGTTCATTTAATAACTATGAGTCCATTTTTATCATCAATACTCGCCCAAAAATACGAATTGCTTGATATTGTGAATTAGGGTTCATGCGTTAGTTTGGGGGTTTTCATATGTGAACGTTTTTGGTGATAAAGATTGTTGTATGAGGTTGCTTTCAAGTTGAATTGATCATATTTAGGCCCAGAAATTACCCAGAAACACTAATGATTCATAAATTGGAAACTAGGGTTTATGTTCATACGGTTTGGGTATTTTTGATTCATGACCTATTTGATGTTAAAACTTGGATAAGACAACTTAATAGGCTTCTTAAACTTACCAGAATCATTTTGGTGCAATTCCTATAGCTAAATCTCTTACTTGTAGAAATTAAACCTTAGGGTTTAGGTTTACGCATAAGGGTTTTTACGCGTAACTGTTTGATGAGTTTTTCATGCTTGATCTGATGAATATTGAATGTATGTGTTAATAATTGGTGCTATGATTAACTTATTTCAGGTTTATTATGCGTGAAATTCGAATCAAGGTTATTAGCAATCACGATAAGGATCACCTTACGCGTAGAAGGTTATCGTAAGAGTAATCTTACGCGTAAATGTTACGCGTAAGGTTCTACATATGGGACCACGATATCCCGTGAAGGATATGCGTAAACATTGACCTCACGCATAAGGTCTACTCTTACGAGTAAGCCTTACGCGTAAGGTTTTATATGCGCCACGCCGTAAGCTCTCACGCATAAGGTCCCTTTTCCCACGCGTAATAATTCTTACGCGTAAGTCAGGATCCTACGCATAAGCTTGCATTTACGCGTATACCTCTCCTGTTTACGCATAAGCTTGCCATTTCTACGCCTAAGCCTTGTTTAACCTTTATTATGAATTGTTAAGCGTGCAAACTTGTAAATAAATAAATCATAACGCCACGAAACCAATAATGTCACTAATAAACTTAAACGTTTAATATGTTGTGAGAAATAAGTTATAACATGGACTTTAAAACTTAAAGTTAATTAACTCACGAAACTTATCACGACTTCATTGGACTGTTGGACAAACAAGTGACTTTGGACTCGTAACAATCATAAACTCACATTCAATAAGTAGACAATAAAACCATCTGTTGACTAACATAATGTCTTTCGATATGTTGGTTCTTTTGGCTAAATATCTTTCAGATCACGACATAGATGCTCAAATGAATGTGGATGCACCAAATGTTCTCACCGTTGCTGATATCTTCCCTAATGGCTATCCGATGAAGATTGGAAAGAACAACCTTCGAGTTGACTTTGAAACTCTCACCGCCGTAGTCTTCTTGCTTGATTGTTGTGGATATTCGAAGAATCATCCTTATGAGAACATGCTCTCCAACTCGCCATCGCTCCGAGATCTACATTCATTAGTTACGGAATACAATGCAAAGATCAAAGGACGTAATGCTATGACAACGGTGACTCTCAACCACAAACAAGTCACCATCACACTGCAGACTTAAGGACTGTTCTCCTCATTCACGACATCGAGCCAACCGAATACGCTGTCGCACCAATCAAGAGACTGTTCTCCAATTCATGATTGACATTGGTTATGATGAAGCTACTGGGAGTAATCACTAAGCATTCATACGTGGATCGAATAATATTCCTCAACCCGGAGAACTCTACATCATCATCACCAATCGGTTCCGGTCGTGGCGGTGGCTATGAGCATCCCAAGCTCATGGAAGCTGCAGATTTTTGGCTTTAATCAACATGAAGCACATCGAAATTGAAGCTCTAATATGGGACGACATGATGTCATTCCTAAAAAGCTTGGCTCAAAGATTCCTTATATTAGATATACAAAGCTGTTGATCCAAAGAGCACTTGGACTCAATCTCGATATCCCCAAGAGACTCAATGACCCCAACAATCACGACATGTTGTCTCGAACCTACTCCAACTGCCGATTCAAGGAATCAACAACGAAGAAACAGGTGTTTGTGTTGCCGGATCACCTTCGTCTCGATGAAATCAAAAGCTCTACACATACAAAAGGTATCCGTAGCAGTTGAAGAAAGCAAAGTTGGTTTTCTCGATGACAAGCCTTCGGTACACCTACCAGAAAACCAGACGAGGAGTGCAGCAAGATCGCAAGCACCGAGAGTCAACAAAAGTTCCCAAGAGTAAACCTCCACTCAAAAGGAAAATTACTTCTAAGGAAGCTGCTCCTATTCTGCATCTAAGCTCGAACCGCCAAGAAAGCTAGTGGACGAAAGCTTTGAAGATACTGAATCAGAAGAAGAGATAACTTACTCTGAAACAGTCAAAGATGACACTCAAACAGCCACAAAGCCTTCAAGTCCCAAAGGTGATAAAGGAAAGACTCTAGTGATTGAGCACGAAGAAGAAAGCTCTGATGAAGAGCCTCTGGATACTGATTATAGGAAGAAGTTCAAAATCATTAGACTCCAACACGTTGCAAAAGAGTTTGCAAAGGATCAAATGGGTGGCCCCGAAGGGTCAAGTGGTGGAGTCCAATCTACAACAATTCCTGATGCGGTTAATCATCCCGATAAGGGAACTGGTGACACCACTCTTGAGCAACAACAAAAGCAACAGGAGGATTCTATTGAGTATGACATTAAGGAACCAAAAACTGAGAAGTCAGAGAAAGATAAAGCTGATGAAGAAGCTGCAGCTCAAGCCATGAACTTTGTGATAAGAAATATGTTGTGTTTTGCTATTGAATCCTCGTGTGAAAAGACTTCAACCCATGAATTGACGGGATCTGAACAGTCATACATTGAAAAGATTTGTCTTCCAAGACTTATCCAAGTAAATCGTACCATTCGAGAAGCTCCTGATAGACATGAACTTTGACGGGTTTGACAACCTTTCGGGGTTGTCCACATCTTCAAGGTAGTTATTAGAGCTAGTTGTCACCTAAAAGCTCACAATGTATCTCTTTAACTATACAACGTAATCGTGTCTCGCAAGGGATTGTCTATCTTGAGTCAATCAATTCAAAAAGTGTGCGCTCCTTCCTCACTGTGCAAATTTCCGTTAAAACTCTTAAGCACATGTTGAGGAGGAGTATTTCTGAAAATCTAAAACTCTTGAAGTGTTCAAACATGTTTTTCATTCACAAATACTTCGAGAGATTTTCATGAAAATGGTTTTATGGCAATGGAGTTATAAGGTGATTAAGGTTAGGAATAACCGTCCTATGATCCGCCAGAGCCGGAGGGATCTACCCAAGGACATCACAAATAGTTAGTACTTAGAAGTCCTTAGGAATGATTATAAAAGGAGAAAATGAGAATCGGAGAAAGAAGGAGTTGAAGAATAAAAAGAAATGCAAAGAAAAGGGTGAAAAGAAATAGCCTCCAGTTATTCAACTTAGGGCGATACCGGGTTCAATACATATGCTCTTGGTTGTCACTTAGTGTCACCAAGATTGAAGATTCAAAGTCGTCATGGACCCAAATGACGCATGCACTAAACCTTCTTAGCCACTCAAGTTTCTCCCAAAAGAAGCTTGTTTCATTCTCACAGGGAACCCTACGTAAACTATTGGCTTTCTCTTAGAGATTGCTGGTATTGAAGAAGGAGACCCTCTCCCTAGTCTTCGCTCAGGAAAACCAAAGTGCACTATTGAGTCTAGAGCCACGAGATTCATCAAAGGATCTCTTAGGTACACTTGACATTTCATCACTTGTTGTTCAACAATAAGAACAACAGTGGTACGTTATCCAGTCCTACACAGATCCTAGCAATCTGTCGAGAACATTTATGAGAGGTTCACTACAGTCATCCTCAGTGATTGAATGTGTGGAAAACTAGAAGGGGGGTTGAATAGTTTTTTCCGATTTTAAGTTGATTTCAAAAACTTTAGATTCGATATTATGTGAAATCGTATGGATGTTGAGAACGTATAGATCTAATGATAATGCAAGTAAATAAATAAAGTTAAGGGATAGAAAAGACACAACCGATTTATAGTGGTTTGGCTACAAGGACACCTTCCTTTCCCTACTCCACTCCCCGAGTCAACTACTCGAGAGTTCAAGCACTATGTCAACAAACTCTTTCACTTGGCGGAGAAGCCTTCACAACATTGCTTACACTTTTTCCGGTACAAGGCTAGATACCAAGTCCGTAGCACGGTGGACCAAACCAACACAACTATTACACAACAAATATGTGAAATATCAAATACAAGATCTTCGCTATGTAAATCTTATGGAGTGACAAATCAATCAAGGACCCTTGCTTGGATGACTTGTAGAATTTCGTGATCTCGCCTTAGAGAAGGACTTATATGTGGATCACAAATAGAAAGAAAGAAGAACAACTCTCTAGATCAAGTGATCTATATGTTAGAAGAGAATGAGAGTGTATGAGAGATTTAGTAAGAAGAGGAGTAAGTTAGAATGAAGAAATGGTTTCATTTATAGGCAAAATTCTCATCGCTCCCCGGATCCCACGGATCCCTTCCACTTGGGATCCGTCTAGTGAAAACCTAGGGATCCGTGGAACGCTCATCTTTGCCCATGAATTTTTTGGTTATGGGTCATGGGTTATGGGTTGGTCCATGGGTTTTCTTTAGATTCAATGTATCTAAGTATACATTGTATCTAGTCTTCTTGGGTATGGGTTAAGATCCATGGGTTATGGTCCATGGGTTATGGTTTTTACCCATCCTAATAAACTATTACAACAAAAGCTTAATTACTACATTTTTGTATTTAAATGGCTATATGTAAATGCTTTACAAAATAACATGTATCCTTATAATTGAACTTAAGACAACATTATATTTGTTATCAACAAAACACATAGAGATCGCAAAATATTAATAAACATTTTTACGGTTTATTTGTATTAACAATCTCCCCCTTTTTGTTGATGACAAAACATAATGTTACGATGAGTAAAACTTAAGAGTAGATGTAAGTTTTGAAAGCCCCTAAGTTTTACTTCTTCTCCCCCTTTTTGGCGAAACAAAAAGTTAAGCCTTGGAGGAAAAGTAGTCTCACGATTTCTTACTCCCCTTGACGGTAGCTCCCCTTGTTTGGGGCGCCAAGTGAAGAAAAATAAAAATCCTACAAAAAGAAAGGTTAGTAACATGCTTAAATAATCTTGGTTGCCAAGAATCAAGATTGGGAGCCAAGGTATGTAAACAAGGCCTTGTAATAAAACGACAAATTGTAGTGGTATTTATGCCACTTACAAGCATGTAAAAATAAGAACAAGACTTGTTCTTGAAAATGTCTTCAAAAGAAAAATAATACTAGAAGTAGAAAATATTAGTAGTGATTCCTTCCATGCTTGCATATGGTTAAGGATGGAGGTTTTAATGAGTAATTGTATTGATGCGATCAAGGATGAGGTTGAGTATGAAACGATTTCTTCCCAACTTCTATTGCAATTTCCTAGTGGATTGGCAATGTTCACAATGTAAATGATGTGGATAATGAGTGCGGAAGTTTTCCGGGTTGTTTTGATTTGAGTTATGCGGAAGTTGTGGTGGAAAAATAGGAAAATATGGATCAATATCCGAATGTTTGTAAATGGTGGTGGAAAAGAACCTAGATGTTCTTGTAATGTGATGGGAGCTAATGGTGGTGATGTTTCAAGATCTTTAAAAATAGTATTTGGTGATGTGGGGTGTTGAAAAGACTATTTCTTTTTCTTTAGGTTGGGTAGATCTTGTTGGATTCTTAAGGAGTTCCAAAAGAGTGATTTTAGGTGGTGATGAAGTTGGTGTACTTGTTGGTGATGAGGGAGGTGCTATAATGGAAGCATCTTGTGGTGAGTTATTTGTTGAGGATGAATCATTTGAGGTTGGTTTTGCTAAACAACAAGATCGGATACTAATCCGTGCGGATACCCTAGAGTTGGATTGTGGTATTTTGGATAGTGGTAGTACAAAGGTTTGGGTATCATGAAGATGATTGTTTGTACTTGGTGATTCATCTAAAGGGTTTTTGGATGACATGGTGTATTGTGTATGTGAGGATGAGATGGATTATGCAAGCATTTTGGGAGTTCTATATATAGAGAAAAACAAAGCATTGTAATGAATGCTTTACCCAAAATGTGGATTAAAATCTAATGATTAGATATGAATTCAAGGCATGTGATCATGAGAACACAAGCATTAAAGAGCATACTCCCAAAATGAAACAAATGTGGATTTTTTATCCAAAGTGAAAAATAAGAAGGTAAAATCACACATTCCACGGTTCCCACGGATCCTTCCTCGAGGGATCCGTCCAAGATGAATTTGGGATCCGTGGGTCCAGTGATTCGTAGCACAAAATTTTCCATTTGGAAACATTTTTGCCTATTGTGTGCCTATATGCAAACTATTTGGAGTTGCGGTTATCTCGACCCCTAAAAAGAAATAGAAAATAAACTAGAGGTATAAAAACATCCTATTGAAAAAACCCGAAAACACATATTTAGTACATGAGTACGTAATTTTGTGTTATCAATGCTCCTTAATTCATTGTTGCTTAAATGAATGTACCCGGAAACACATATTAGTTATGTGTCCCCTTTAACATTCAAAAGACATGAGATGCAATGAAAACGGGTTTTTACTTTGTATTAATAATGAAAAAGCGATTTGTCCTAGACGTGAGAAATTGCTTTTATGAAATTGATACGGGAAGATATCATTCTTTTAGAAAACATTTTGAAAAGAGATTTTCTTTGAAAATGTGTATGTAGTTATGTGTTTGCAACCAAAAAAAAAAAAAAACTATAAGTGGAAAACTTATCTTGGGTTTTGAAAATTCCCGTATTGTTTGTGAATTGTGCGTGAAATAGAGATCCTAGACTCAGAAAAAAGAAGGCTAGTGTTTACATACCTTGTAGAGTCAAATAAGTTACGACGTTTGTTCCATTAGACCAAGACCAAGACGAAGTAGGTTGAATTGTTCCCATTTCAACGGTTTGGTGAGGACGTCGGCTATGTTGTCTTCGGATGCTACATTCTCAATAGAAATGTTCCCCTTTTGAACATTGTCTCTTAAGAAGTGGTGACGAATCTCTATATGTTTTGTGCGAGAATGCAATACCGGATTCTTGCTTAAGTCGATGGCACCTTTGTTGTCACATAGGATGGCTATGTCGCTTAGATGAATGTCATAGTCTACTAACGCTTGTTTCATCCATAGTGCTTGTTGGCATGCTTTGCCGTGAGACGACTCGGCTTCGGTTGTTGAAATTGCAAGTGCCGTTTGTTTCTTAGAAAACCAAGATGTTAAACAACATCCCATAAAAGTACATACCCCACTTGTACTTTTTCTATCAACGTAATCACCGCATGGTCGAATCGCATATACAATTGTTTCTACTCCCGTGCCCTTAGGATACCATAATCCTAATTGTGTTGTACCCTTAATATATCTAAATATCCTTTTTATGGCTTCTAGGTGTGATGTTTTAGGGTCTTCTTGAAACCTAGCACATAAGCAAACACTAAACATGATATCCGGCCTACTTGCTGTCACAATTCTCAATTTCCGGTCATTTCTCATATTTCACATTCAGCATTTCATAACGATTCGTACATGGTTTTGCATTTTTCATTAAACGTTATTTTCTTATTAAATAAACATTATCGCGTAAACATTATTTTTGAACATTTAATCCGATACTTCCAAAAATTATTCCGATATACTTTTATACTTATATTAAGTTCATAAAAATGATATTTTGAGTTTACCCAATGTTTTAAATTTATTTGGTATATAAATCATTAAAGTTATATTATTACGACGGTTTTCCTAAAAACTACACGATAATTATTATATCACTCAAATTTTTCAAGAAATGTATTTTTATAATTTTTATGACTACAATATATTTTATCTTGACACGTGAAAATTTATTTTTATCTAACGCTACCTTAAATATTCAAATGTGTATACAACTTACAAATCTTATTTAACAATACTACAAGTTACAACTTATATCTATATCACTTACATCTACCTTACTTACACATTTTATACATGATAACAAGTGAAAGAATTAAATAAATGAATGAGCTAGACAAGATCCATCAATTCTACTTAAATTGTGGATCTTGTCTTGCAATCAAGCATTATTACCCTCAATCTATACTTCTTCAACACATAGATACATTGCAAGGAAAATAAAATTTCTCTCTTCCTCTCTTCCACACCATAACCGCCTCCCCATGGATCCAAGAAGAAATCATCAAAATTTTTCTAATCAAGTTCTACACAATCTAGTAACACTCTTTGTTTAGGTTTTGAAATAAAACCTAGGGTGTTTAGGATAATCCTTGGTTCACTAAACCTCATCAAGCACTTGTAAGCCTAAAACTTCATCTCTTACTTTTCATATATATTTTCATACATTTCATGAGGTCCATATGATCATATTTGCTCAAGTTGTAGTTTTATTCATGTTTATCAAATGTTATCACCCATATGTGTCCTATTAATTTTATAACAAGTATATACTAGTTAGAAGTTTATAAAATGATAAGTTTGAAAATGGATCATCAAAGTCTAGTTGTGATTTTTAGAAGAAATGGTTACATAAATTTTATACATGTCTATTTAAGTTTGTATATATATTTTAGCCTCATAATGAATGTTTATTTTGGTTATGATCAAATGAAGTTGTTTTACTAGTAGGATTGGTGATGAGTAGATTAAGGGATTTTTGTGGTGAAGTTGTGGTTAAACAAGTAGATAAAAATTGGTAATTTTAAAATAAGCGGAAGCGCTGTTTAAATTTATAATTTTTCCGAAAAGTTAGTCATTTTATAAGTTTTATTAAAGTTTTAGAAAATAGATTTTAGTTATGAACGTGGCCTTTGAACGGACTAAACGGAGTTATAACGAAAAATATACGTGGTTTCAAGTTACGATTTAAAACTACAATTTTCGGAAAATGTTTATACAGTCCGAATTTTAACTGACCCAAACAGTGGCCTTAAAATTTCTGTGAAGTCTCCAAGTTTAAAATATATTAGTACTCTTCATTACCTTCGAGTGGATATAAAGAACTTGAAAACGGACTTAAAACGAGTGAGTAATGGTTAACCGAACTTTGGGTCAAAAACGTCTTGAAAACACTATTCACAGCTTTAGTAAGCTGTCGGATTTTAATCAAGGTTTTGAAGGCCTAAACGGACGTTTGGGAAATGGACGTTAAAAACGAGTTAGTTTTCCTATGTATATATTACGTTAAGTCCGATGTAAACTGATTTTTCAATTACTAAAACCGTTGCGTAAGTTTTAACTACATTTTCATCATTAGCTTAAAAGTATTTATTTTCGACATGAAACCGTCACACATTCAAGTAACAATATTTTTATATAACTAGTTTTCAAGTAGCATATTGGGTGATACGTTTTCAAATCATGCATTCACGACAACATATCATAACTCAAGTCATAACATTCATTTTAGGTCGCGGATAGTTTCGAGCCTCACTTTCTTACACATCATTTTGTTAGCATATCAATCACACCGGTGAGTTCGTAGCCCTCCTTTTACTTGCTTTCATAACTGTTTTGGGGAGATACATGCTCAACTATTTTCATTTACTTTCACGAATACTCTAAACTTTTATATACTATCGTGAGTTCATACCCGCTTTTACTCGCTTAAATTTTACAAACTATTTGGGCGAGATATATGCTTATTTATCCAAACATTTAAACTCTTTTGTCAAACAACTTTACCTATACTTTAGACTTGATTGCGTTTTATACTTGAATGGGTTATACTTGTTTCACTCTTGCGAATACTCAAACCATTTATACAATTGTGTTACACTATACTACTTATACACTTTGGACATTGTGTGTTTATTGCGATATGTGCCTTAATGTGCTAAACTAGTTTTCAATTATGCATCAACATACAAACTTTAGCAATCTGGTTAACTCTGCGGGAGCCGGCAGAGAGGTATTGATAGTACTATCGGTGACGCCCCACCCTTGGGTCCTTGATGACGTGACCTTGGGTGAATATAATCAGATTCAAATTATTCAAGGCAATAACAACAAACAAGTTAGACTTCGTCGTGAGGTTCGATTATCGTGATTCTTTGCATTAAGTTTATGTATATATCGTATGCACCTATGTCCTACTTACAAACAAGATTGACAATTCCATGTTTTGGCAATGGATTGTAAACACACAGTTGCAAGTTTTGTATGGGCGGAACTTGGAACCGAGTGGATTTACAAGGCCTTTCTTGCATCAACATTTCTTATAGACTTTTTCAAATCATTTTCAACAAACTCTATGAACTCACCAACCTTTGCGTTGACACTTTTAGCATGTTTTATCTCGTATCTAAGGCATTCACTTCATGGCATGCATTTGGACATTTCATAGAGTCGTGGTGACGACGCTGCCTCACATGGGATTTATACACTTTAAAACATCGTTTGGCTTGTATCAAACTTATTTCCGCACAAGTTGATTTTCATTTGGGACCTATACTTTGTAAACTCGATTGTTTTAATAAATCAAACGATGTGTTTTCCAAACGACACTTTAGGTCGCTCGATATAATCAGTAACTTTGATGCTATGACCGTCATCCCCAAGGTATTCCATTCACCGCAAAACACGTAATTTGGGGTGTGATGATTGGTATCGAGCATCGGTTATAGAGAACTAGGTTGCATCATTGACCCTAGACTATATCCACATCATCATAGCATCTCATCATATCATTATAAGTGCATATTCTTTATACATGCGGACTTATGACTCAACACCAAACATCATATGAGTCGATTAGTCCAAGCATTGCATAGTTACTCCTAAATTATACATAGCCTGATCACCTATGTCTAATTCAGGAAGAATCATGCAATGAAGGGAGTAGTAGTCTCATATGTGTAAGCAATTCCATAATCAAGCCAAATTTTTAAAAGATTTTCTTCAAACCACTTGTTTCCAGTTTGATCCGCGTGACAGTTCTTGTTTGATGAGTTGCAAAGATCGAGCTAGAAACAAGTTGTTACCTAAACCGATTCAACCTAATCGTATGACGTTCTTGTTTGATGAGTTGTGGGATTAAGCAAAATCGGTTATCTAAAAGTCTTTTGGAAATTTTGCTTGAGAATGGGAAAGCTTGTCTTATCGAGCCTAATCATAAGAAAGCATGTATTTAGGACGGAATTTCTCACGATAGCACGGAACGCATCTTGTTGGGCGGGTAACTCATATGCATGAGCATTGACATAATCATTTAGATCATACATGAGCATAAACTTTAAAACTCTTGTCGCGTTTTGGGCCATAGTATCATTAATCGAATCACGAGGACGTGATTCCTCCGACATGGGAAGAATGTCACAATTCTCAATTTCCGGTCATTTCTCATATTTCACATTCAAGATTTCATAACGATTCGTACATGGTTTTGCATTTTCATTAAACGTTATTTTCTTATTAAATAAACATTATCGCGTAAACATTATTTTTGAACATTTAATCCGATACTTCCAAAATTATTCCGATATACTTTTATACTTATATTAAGTTCATAAAATGATATTTTGAGTTTACCCAATGTTTTAAATTTATTTGGTATATAAATCATTAAAGTTATATTATTACGACGGTTTTCCTAAAACTACACGATAATTATTATATCACTCAAATTTTTCAAGAAATGTATTTTTATAATTTTATGACTACAATATATTTTATCTTGACACGTGAAAATTTATTTTTATCTAACGCTACCTTAAATATTCAAATGTGTATACAACTTACAAATCTTATTTAACAATACTACAAGTTACAACTTATATCTATATCACTTACATCTACCTTACTTACACATTTTATACATGATAACAAGTGAAAGAATTAAATAAATGAATGAGCTAGACAAGATCCATCAATTCTACTTAAATTGTGGATCTTGTCTTGCAATCAAGCATTATTACCCTCAATCTATACTTCTTCAACACATAGATACATTGCAAGGAAAATAAAATTTCTCTCTTCCTCTCTTCCACACCATAACCGCCTCCCCATGGATCCAAGAAGAAATCATCAAAATTTTTCTAATCAAGTTCTACACAATCTAGTAACACTCTTTGTTTAGGTTTTGAAATAAAAACCTAGGGTGTTTAGGATAATCCTTGGTTCACTAAACCTCATCAAGCACTTGTAAGCCTAAAACTTCATCTCTTACTTTTCATATATATTTTCATACATTTCATGAGGTCCATATGATCATATTTGCTCAAGTTGTAGTTTTATTCATGTTTATCAAATGTTATCACCCATATGTGTCCTATTAATTTTTATAACAAGTATATACTAGTTAGAAGTTTATAAAATGATAAGTTTGAAAATGGATCATCAAAGTCTAGTTGTGATTTTTAGAAGAAATGGTTACATAAATTTTATACATGTCTATTTAAGTTTGTATATATATTTTAGCCTCATAATGAATGTTTATTTTGGTTATGATCAAATGAAGTTGTTTTACTAGTAGGATTGGTGATGAGTAGATTAAGGGATTTTGTGGTGAAGTTGTGGTTAAACAAGTAGATAAAATTGGTAATTTTAAAATAAGCGGAAGTCATTTAAATTTATAATTTTTTCCGAAAAGTTAGTCATTTTTATAAGTTTTATTAAAGTTTTAGAAAATAGATTTTTAGTTATGAACGTGGCCTTTGAACGGACTAAACGGAGTTATAACGAAAAATATACGTGGTTTCCAAGTTACGATTTAAAACTACAATTTTCCGGAAAATGTTTATACAGTCCAATTTTAACTGACCCAAACAGTGGCCTTAAAATTTCTGTGAAGTCTCAAGTTTAAAATATATTAGTACTCTTCATTACCTTCGAGTGGATATAAAGAACTTGAAAACGGACTTAAAACGAGTGAGTAATGGTTAACCGAACTTTGGGTCAAAAACGGTGAAAACACTATTCACAGCTTTAGTAAGCTGTCGATTTTAATCAAGGTTTTGAAGGCCTAAACGGACGTTTCGGGGAAATGGACGTTAAAAACGAGTTAGTTTTCCTATGTATATATTACGTTAAGTCCGATGTAAACCGATTTTCAATTACTAAAACCGCTATGTAAGTTTTAACTACATTTTCATCATTAGCTTAAAAGTATTTATTTTCGACATGAAACCGTCACACATTCAAGTAACAATATTTTTATATAACTAGTTTTCAAGTAGCATATTGGGTGATACGTTTTCAAATCATGCATTCACGACAACATATCATAACTCAAGTCATAACATTCATTTTAGGTCGCGGATAGTTTCCGAGCCTCACTTTCTTACACATCATTTTGTTAGCATATCAATCACACCAGGTGAGTTCGTAGCCCCTCCTTTTACTTGCTTTCATAACTGTTTTGGGGGAGATTGTTAGGTCACTAGTTTTACAACACAAGCTTATAAGAGAAGAGATAAGGCGGATGAACAAGTATCAAACACACACACACACAATATAGTATACGGTTATGCGTAGAGAGCATGTGAAAGAAATAACTTGAACAACCAACCTTCAAATGAAGGTTATTACAATGTATTTATAGGCAAGGAGCTAGGGCAACACTCCTCTCCTTCCCTATTCCTTATTGGGCTTGGGCCTCGACTTATGGGCCTTCTACATAAGTCGGACCTTAAACAAACATAAAGGCGAATAAAGCTACCTATTACATATGAAATATAAATACTTGAAATCTTGTTTAGGAGTGATTCCAACAATCTCCCCTCAAGTATATATGAATGTAAACGGTGAAGGCGTTGATGTAATAGTAGCGGTGACGCCTTCGACATTCTTCTTTCTTGTGAGAGGAATTGTCTTGATTCGAACAATCTCCCCATGTAGAGATCGTTATCTTTGAGCGCTTATGCTTTGACGTCATCATTGACTTTGTTCTTAGATCATTGTT
>CM040240.1:91180797-91279977 GCA_022545495.1 Chrysanthemum lavandulifolium
TTTGAATGATGCTCTGTGGTGTTTGCCTTTTCACGAGTGAGCATGGTTTATCTTTTGCAAAAACCGGTGATGGTAAGCCAAGGACCTTGTTTTGTTTTTCCGAGTTGATGTTTTGAAATTTAAGTGAGAGTCTCTTATGCCACTGCCGGTTGATGGTTTCATTGGCTTTAGCAAAAGACAAGTTCCATCTTGAGAGAGTGTGGACATGTCTAAGACATAAATATCATCTCTTCTAGGAGCTATCAAAACAACTTCTTTGTTGGCATTAAAAATGGTGCCTTGTTTGTCATTGAATTGCACAATGTACTTAGCATCACGAGTTGGTCGACACCGATGAGATTGTATTTTAGACCATTGACATAAGCAATACTAGAAAACTATTCCATTGCAAAGTATATTGAACCATAACCTTGATGGGACATGATGAGTTATCACCAAATACTACCTGGTCTGGTTCCTTTACATACTTGTGCGAGATACTCCTTAACACCGGTCATGATTCTTGAGCATCCACTATCTAGATGCCAAATAGGTTCCTGGCGTGTCTGCACAAATAGTAAACTGGATTAGTTTCTCTTGATGGCCCACATACTAGTGGGTTTGGGTCTAAAGGTCCGCTTGAATTTGGCAATTGACTCATGGTCAGTGGTTGAGTGCATTGTGCTACCACGGTTTTGCATTTGGTGACTAAGGATGTCTCGGTGATTCGGGTTATTTGGAACTTCTCCTTGCTTGGATGACTTTGTCATGCCGAGATGTCTCATGAGTGGATTTCGCAAATATCACAAAGATGTGTTCATGAGACAATCATCCCGATGATGATCATTGAATCCACGGTGTGGGCAAGGAGGAAAGGGTTTTGCTCTCTATTCTTGTGGTGATTTGGAGGTTGAAACATCTTGATGACCAACTTTGGTATAGTTTGCTTTCTTGAGTGAACTTACATATTGCAAGTGATCGAAGTTTTGTGATCATTCTTTTGCGATCATACAAAAGGATTCTATAGCGGTTGTCGATTGGTATGGTGGTATAGTGGCACGATCACACTTCGTTTGGGCTTGGTGGTGGATTTTGACCTTGATGAACTAGAGGAGGCGACTTAGTTTCCTTGATTGTTGAATCGGGGAGCTTTTTCGATGGATTCTATCTTATCGCCGACTTCCTCATAAGTTCGATCGATTGTTGAATTTAGTCCGCCTTGGAGAGGAACGAAGATGTGGAAGTCTCAATGGGAGTAGATTCTTGTTGAATTGGTTTTGTTGTTCTTTCGGGATGGTTCTACCAAGTCGGACCTTTCTTTTGGTGAGTGAGGATTGAATTGTAGTGGAGTAAGCTCGAGCTTGGTGCGGCACCTCGAAGAGGTTTCAGGGGTGGGCGTTGCATTAGATTCGCTCGAGACTCGAGAGATGTGTTCAAGACTCTTGGGCACATCGTGGAGTCAAGCATGCTCTTAAAAGCTTGACTATCGGGCTCTAGTATTCTTCCAGAATCAAAATTTGGAAGCTTACTCTCAGGGTTTACCCGTTCAATCCAATCACTGGGCTTGGGAATTGTCAACATATTGGTAATCATGCCACCAGACACAAATGGCTTTGAACTCTAGTCTTTGTTGTGAGAGTCAGGGAGATGGTCTTCACCTATGACTCTCTTTTTACTACTGGGGGCACCCACAACATCAAAGACCCTTGGATTCTTAGCAGTACAACTTTCAATGATATCTTTTTCCCTTTTAAGTTCATCTTGAAGAGCCTGATTTCTTTTAACTAGTTCAGTGTTTTGAATTTGCAAAGTGATAGCCTCAAGCTTATTTTGTTTTAAAAGAAGCAGTTCATCCCTACACTTGTTCAGTTCAAAACATAGCTTGTTATATTTTGAAAAACGATTTAATGGTTGCTCTTCTACAAACTTAAGGTCAACATTGATATAGTTCATATAAGACTGCCAATCAGAGTCATCATCCATAGAATGCAAAATATTTACTTTCTTCATTGTGATGTTGACCCATTTTCCATTCTGGCATGATTTTTCCCAATGCCTAACTTGTCCTCTTCGAGAGGGCCATCGGTCTTGTTGACATGCACCATTTCATCATCCGATGAGGCGGCTCTTCATCCCGTTGAAGGTTTCAACAACAAGGCCTTTGTTTTACCCCGCATGCATTTAACATTGTTTGTTGTTTCGAGGGTGGCCTCAAGCAATGCAAGCTTAGCTTTCACTTTCTTGTACTTAGCTTCAAAATCTACGTTTTGTTTTGATCGATTTGTTTTGAAAATTTTGATGAGACCGATAGATTTTGGTTGAAATTTGCTAAAGCACGAGGACCGATTGACCACGATGGTTTATAAGAGGGTTCGAAATTGTTTTGAAAACAGTCTTTTGCAAAATAACCTTTTGGTGACACTTAAAGCATTCAGTGTCCTCATTTGCTTTAGCATTTGAAAACCTTTGTTTCTTTTTATAAACCTCCAGAGTTAGCAAGGAGTGCCCTTTCACAAATTCAATGCTCGGTCATTTAGGTACTCCTCACTTGATCTCTCATCGGGCTCATCATCCGAATTTTTTCAAAATCTTGAACCACATTGTTAGAATAAAAATTGGTTTTGAAGTGGTGGTTAGGGACTTCTTGACTTCGAGACTTCTTTAAGTCGGTATCGTCTGCTGATGAGGTTTTCCTCATAGACAAATTTCCCATATATTTCGTGAAGTTCAAGATTCGGATATGATTAGCATTCCTAAGTCCACGAGAGAAATTCACCACTTCTCAAGGAGACTATTGACAAAACCAACATTGATTTCATGTTTGGACAACTTTACACCATCATTAGACAGTTCATTTAAAAGAGTTTTGTACCGGTGTAAGTTTGAGACAGAGTTTCGAGTCCTTAGCCACGAAGGTGTTATACTTAAGTTTCGTGTCCATTATCCTGCTTTTTCTTGGTATCGGATGGGCCTTCATGATTGTGGACCAGGTCATCCTGTGTTTGTTTAGTTGTACTACAACTAATCATCGACTCCATAATATCATCGAAGACATGATATGATGATACTTTTGAGTCTTTGGTCTGGTTGACCACTCTCTTCTCATCCACGAGTCCATCGAGCTTCGTGTTTAGGCAAACCTTGATCTTTGGGATAAATGGACCTTCATTAATACACTTGATATAATAAGGTTCCATCCCAATCAAATAGCAAAGCATACGCTTTTCCATTTGTTAAATTTACCAACTTCAAGTCTAGGGGCAAATGAATAAGCTCCACCCTTTTGTCGACTAGTTGGGGTACATCAATTTTAGCCATTAGGATCCTGATTTAAAAACATTTTAGAGCGGCTTTAAAAGGTTTTATAATCAGCCTTGCTCTGATACCACTTGTTGTTGCCTATTCACTATCGTATAAAAACAGTTAAGTATTTAAAAACAAACTAATAGTGAATCAATGACTGAAATGACACAAGTAAAAACACACTGATAAATTTTCAACATAATATTCTTTATTAGAAATGAATAAAAAAGAATATATTACCCAAGTACTTGCAGAATAGTACTTGGGATTGAAATGACAAAGGGTTGGTACTCCTTACTAAGCTCAGGCTAAGTCTGAGCACAACTACTATGGAAAAATTGAGCTATCTCAGGGACTGAGTTGTATTTGGAGGAGTGAAAGATGGCTTGTGTGTGTTTTACAATTCACAAGCTTAAATCTTCACTCCATCTCTTATGCTATTTATACAAGTATGAGTATTAACTTTATCCTAAGTGATAACCGACATTTTGAGAAGACAAAATCGATGTATTTTGTCTCATTCTAAAGACTATATTAAGTAAGAGACAAGGTGCTTTCCATAAGTCGGTGATGACACGAGCACGATAGTTTGCCATTCGGGGAAAGTTGACTTTGGTTGATAACGACTTCGTCTTATCGATTCAAACTTGTCCCGCCTTATCCCGCTCATTCTTGATCTTCATTGCCTTCGCCTTCTACTTCAGTTTGTCTTGATGTAAGTAGCGGTGAGGAGTTTGGGATTCGGTGAGTTATTGTCATCACCCACCGAATCCACCATCTTCTTCTTGACTCGGTCTTCACCCCTTAAGTTCCGCCTTCTGGTGGAGAGACTTCTTCTTCGCCTCTTCGAGTATCTCGAAGATGGCTCACCGAGACTATGCACTCAATGACTGTTAGTGTTTAACGGTCTAAACACTTCGGGTATTTTCTATTCAAATCCTAGACTTAAGGGGTTTGGGTATTTACTGAACCCAACAAATTGCTATCGTGGTGTAAACATAAAAAGCAGCATGCCATGATTTTCAAAGTAGATTTTGCTAAAGCTTACGATTCTGTACAATGGGATTTTCTAGATGATGTTTTTCAATCGTTTAGTTTTGGTTTTAAATGGCGCTATTGGATTCTTGGTAGCCTATCCTCTGGAATGGCTTCTGTCTTAGTCAACGGAAGTTCGACAGCTGAATTTCAATTTCATTGCGGGTTGAAGCAAGGTGATCCTTTAGCCCCTTATTTTTTTATCCTTGTTATGGAGTCCCTATATTTATCTTTCTCTAGAGTTGTAGACGCGGGCATCCTTAAAGGTACCAAGATACACAACTCCACTATGATCTCTCACCTTTTTTATGCGGATGATGCGGTGTTTGTGGGTGAGTGGTCGGATGATAATTTATCTAGTATCACGCATGTTCTTCATTGCTTTTCACTGGCATCGGGGCTGAAGATTAATGTAAAAAAAAGTCAACTTTTAGGGGTGGGCATTCATGATCAAATTGTCGCTGCTGCTGCTTCTACGCTTGGATGCTCGATTATGAAAACCCCGTTCAAGTATCTTGGATTCACGGTTGGAGGTAACATGTCAAATATAAGTGCTTGGGATGATATTATTAGTAAGCTCAATTCTCGCGTTTCAAAATGGAAGGTTAAAACCCTTCCCATTGGGGGCCGCCTCACGCTTCTTAAATCAGTGTTAGGATCCACTCCCATTTATTGGATGTCTTTTATAAGGTGCCTAAATCTGTCTTAATTTCGATGGAAGCAATTGGTAGGAATTTCTTTAATGGGGCTCAAGATAACGACAAGAAGATTACGTGGGTCAAATGGACCAAGGTGCTTTCGGCAAAAAAGTATGGTGGTCTAGGGGTGTCTAGTTTTTTTGCCTTAAATAGGGCATTCTACATTCAAGTGGGTGTGGCGATATATTTCTCATGATAATTCTTTGTGGTATTGTGTCATTTCAGCCATACATGGCCCGAATATGCAGAAGTGGTATTCTTTTAATTCTTCGATTTGGAATAATATCCTTAAGGAAGTTAATATTCTAAAGGGTCGAGGTGTTGATTTGATTTCCCATTGTAAGAGAAGAGTAGGCAATGGGATGCATACACAGTTTTGGAGCGACGTGTGGTTAGGAGACTAGCAACTTCGTTACATGTTCCCTCGTATTTATGCATTGGAAGAGAACAAAGAATATTCAGTAGCTGTCAAGCTTCAAGGAGATGTTGAATTCTCCTTCGCCGCCAAGTTAGAGGGAGTAGAAGCCCAACAACTTGTTCAGCTCCAGGATCTTATAGGGTCTTCGGTTTTGGTTAATGCTGAGGATAGATTGTTTTGGGATTTGAACGGAAATGGAATTTTCTGCGTTAAAGATGTCCGTAAATTGTTGGACGAGTCTTTTCTTCCTAAGAAGGCTACTGCTACGAGATGGATCAAATTTGTTCCGATTAAAATTAATGTTTTTGCATGGAAGGTCTATCTTGATCTCTTGCCTACAAGGGTGAATCTGATGCATCGAGGTATTTATGTCTCTTCTTTGTCTTGCCCAATTTGTTCCTCGCATTTTGAAGATACGTCGCACCTTTTGTTTATTTTGCACCATGGCGCTAATGTCACTCGCCTTGTATGTCGTTGGTGGGATTTAGCTTGGTCGCCTCTTGGTTCTTACTCTGAATGGCTATCGTGTTTCAATTCCATCAGGCTGGGATCTAATTTAAAATCTATGTTGGAAGGAGTTTTCTTTGTTACTTGGTGGTGCTTATGAAACTTCAGGAATAGATTGCTCATGTGATTTTTGATGATATAGTAGTGCGTTCTTTTAGTTGGTGTAATGCTAGATGTAGAAGTTCTTTTTCATCGGATAGTTGGCTTCAACATCATTCTTTGATTTCTTTGTAATGTTGTTCTAGCTCATTGCTAGCTTTTCAATAAAGTTGTCGTTCAAAAAAAAATGTTTACTTTTTGTCTTTTTGTGTTTAGTGAAAACCTGTGATACTATTTTACTTTGTGGGTTTGAGAAAATTGCATCCACTGTCCTTAGGATAAATTACATAAATTGTCCGCGTGGTTTAGCAAAAATTGCATCCACCCTCCTTAAACCTTTTGGCTTTTGGATCCACTCCTTATGGTTTTGACCCGTTTTTTATCTACGTTTTTATCTGCGTGTTTTTATATACAGTTTTATTTATGTTTTGGCTTCAACATCATTCTTTATATGTTTTCATCCGTTCTATCGTTTTCATCACTTTTAACACGCAAAATTGCATCCACCCTCCTTAAACCTTTTCTTTTGGATCCACTCCTTATGGTTTTGACCGTTTTTTATCTACGTATTATATTTATATTCCTTTTATCTGGGCGTGCTTTTTTTATATACGTTATCATCGTTTTATATCGTTTTCATCGTTTTATACGTCGCCCGTTTTATACGTTTTCATTGGTTTTATATGTTTACGTCGGTTTTATCCGTTTTATACATTTCGTCCGGTTTTATATGTTTTCGCCCGTTTTCATACGTTTTTACCCGTTTTATACGTTTGACCGTTTTTATAATTTTTTATACGTTTTCATTCGTTTTTATACTTTTTCATTCGTTTTTCTTACGTTTCATACGTTTTATTCGTTTTGATCGTTTTCATCCGTTTTTATACGTTTTCATCTGATTTTATACATTTTCTTCCGTTTTTATACGTTTTCGTCCATTTTTTACGTTTTGATCCGTTCTTATAAGTTTTCATTCATTTTTTCTTACGTTTTTATCTATTCTTATACGTTTTCATTTTTTTATACGTTTTTGTCCGTTCTTATATGTTTTCATCTGCTAAAAACGAATAAAAACACCTAAAAACATAAGAAAATGTATAAAACAGGATAAAAACGAATGAAAACACAGTAAAACGCATAAAAATGAACGAAAATGGATGAAAACGGATGATAATAGACAAAAAAGTATGAAAACTGAAGAAACGTATGAAAACGTATAACATTGGATGAAAATGTATAAAAAAGGTCAAAAACATATAAAAACGGATAAAAACGTATGAAAACGAACGAAACGTATAAAAACGGATTAAAACGTATGAAAATAGACGAAAACATATAAAATCGGATGAAAACGTATAAAAACGGACGAAAAGGTATCAAAACGAATAAAACGAATGAAAATATAAGAGAACGTATAAAAACGGATAAAAACATATAAAAATGTAAGAAAACGTAGAAAACGGACGAAAACGTATAAAAACGGACCAAAACATATAAAAATGGACGAAAACGTATAGAATCGGATGAAACATTAAAATGGACAAAAACGTATCAAAACAAATAAAAACTTATGAAAACGTAAGAAAATGTATCAAAACGGATAAAAACGTAAGTAAACAGACGAAAACGTATAAAAAGGGACGAAAACATATAAAAACAGACGAAAACGGAAAAAAACGTCTAAAAACGTTTAAAAAGCAGACGAAAACGTATAAAAACAGATTAAAACATATAAAAACGAAGAAAACGTATAATGAATGGATAAAAAAAATTAAAAAAGTTTGGGGACGATTGATGCAATTTTCTCCAAACGACAGTGACTTTTTATGTAATTTACCTTAAGGAGACGGTAGATGCAATTTTCGCAAATTCACAGAGACCATTTATATAAATTAGAAGGGTAAAATGGTCATCACTACGGACAAAAAGATAAAAGAAAAATTAAAAAAATAATAATAATAATAATATACTCATAAGTTATTTTTTATTCGATGCCTATAAAAATTATTTTTGGCAACTATGATGTATTTTATATTGATTACCCCTAAATTTTACTTCGTGTATCAGTTGCTTTTTAAAACCAATGAAGACACCTCATGAATATTTGCTCATATAAATAAAAAAAATATATATATATATATTTTGTTTAAAAGATAAAGAAAATTATTAAGTGCTAAATAGGTCATATGTAATCATATAATTTTAATTATTCTTATGCAGTAATAGTTAATTATACAACAAGTTCTAAAAATTTCTATATCGTGAGACAAATATACTACTTCTTCCATCTCAAAATTATACTCCGCATTTTTTAGCTTCTAAAACTGGTTTTAGTTGTATTGTTTTTCGTCTATTCTTTTGGGTCCTCTCTTTTAATTATCTTGTTTAATCAAGTAGGGCCAGATTGTATATTTTATTTTTTAGGGTTCTCAATAATATGTTAACTTTCAAAAAAAAAAAAAAAAAAGAATATCTTAAAATATTAGTTTTGTTATTGTGTCTACCAATCAAATTTAAATTTAGTGATTGACAATGATATTTGATTAATTGAAAAAATAGTAGTCTCAGTCTTATTAAATTACGTGTTTTGTTTTAAGAAAGTAATTTTGAGACACGAGGAGTAATAAACATGATTGTTAATAATACAACAAGTTACAAAATCCGATATGACGCAAATATATCATAAATAAATTTCATATTTAATGATTAAAAGGTGTGGATGTGTACTTTCATAATGTATAAATTGTAATAAAAAGTTTCACACTATCCTAGTTATGTTCGACCATAAGCCACTATCATTTTAACTTTCTACCGCCATGATATTAACGAGTATTGGTTCTATATTTCTGCAACATCGCGCATACATCTTACAATTTTATATGAAATAGCTTGATATTTCATAAAGTTATTTTAATCTAAAATTCTCATCACCAGTAAAATTATAATCACGGAAAACGTATAATAATAAAAAAGTCTCGCCGAAACTTTTAGTTATAGGGTACCAGCCGCCGCAATGCGCGGATACCCTGCCGTTTAGTTTGGTGAGTATATGGTATAATCCGTATTATGTTGACAACTAGCCATGTTAATGTTTAAAGTAAACCGATTACTATTTAAAATATGTTTAATGAAAGTAACTGTTTCTGTAAAAAGAGATGGCATGAGAGTTAAAAGTAAATATATTTTTTTTATAAATTACATGAAGTAGTATTTAATTTTAAGAGATTATTGAAGATTATTTCTTTAAAATCTCTAATAAATTATGTCTGTCAAATAAAATTTATATTTCAGATAGCTTATTTTTTTCAAAACATAATAATAATCTTATGTGCCAAACAAGTCTTTAATCTCTAAACACATAAAGGTTTGTCCAAACCCTAAAATTGTGGTCTCATGACTTAAGCAACAACAATCAGGTACTCAATTATACAATTCACATCCAAACACCCGAATAATATACAACAATTTAATGTTATTTAAGTTTCTTAATAAGCATAGTACTTTTCTATTACTCAGATATCATTATTGTATAAGTTATTATAGTCAATCCAATAAGTAAAAGTTGTTTACGTTATTGAATACAATTTTCAAAACACAAGCATACATGCATTACACATTGCATATCCATCAAAGATTTGTGATGTAAACCTTATTAGTATTATTTTATGCCCTCACATGGTAAAAGTGTAAGGGTAACTGTGAGGGTATAAATGTTCAAACACAATCAATTAGAATATCCAATCATTTAATGGAATGTACAACTCATGTCTCCTATTAAAACGGATATACTATTAATACCCCAGTGGGTCACATCACGGGAATATTCCCTTCGTCTCCACTTTTTCAAGACAACATAGTTTTTGTCGGTTTACATTAGTATTTCGGCAGCTTTAAACGTTTGACTTATTAAACTTTATATTTATCGTTCGCATTTTCCGGTTTATAGCTTTTGATATAAACAAAATTATAAAAATAAAAAATAAAAAAAAAAAAAATAAAAATAAAACAAAAATATAGGAGGGTACATATAAAATTATAGCCACCGTATGAATAACCCCACCCTTAAAAACCTTGATTTTCGAGACATTCGTAGACCCATAAATCTTAAGTAGATCCATTTGGTGACAGCTAAAATATTATTAAAAGGAATTGATATGTCCACATGTCAATTTTGATTAATACCAATCAAGCACACATTATATTATAATAACTAGCTTAGAGACCGTTGTTGACACCGGGTTATTTTGTAAAGAAATAGATAAATGAGATGATAATAAAAGTAATAATGTAAATTTGTTAAAATTAAAATATGTGTGAGTCACAATCGATTTACAACCATCGCTACAATCTAAAATAGATTGACTCGAACATAAAATGATGTGTGATTTTAATGATCAATTGAGTTGCTAACAAACCTTGTAACATTAAAAATAATGAACCATAGTATAATATAACGTGATTACACCAATGATGCATACATGATACAACATGAACCTTGTTCAAAGACCTTCAAGTACTTCTTTATACACGACATTTGTTGTGGTTTTGGAGAGATTACCATCCTGATCACAAACGACAACCTTCAAACCCCGCTTGCTTTTTACTCTTGTATCGAAGACGGCGCATAGTCTTCATGAAAATGAGAAAAAATCTTTATAGTATAAGATCTGGTAGCATTAGATGACGTATCACCAAACACCCACCAAAGCAGAATGCATGTCCACTTTTGACCTTCATATGGTACATAATGATTATAGACTAAAAACATTATGGAAACCATCTTCTTTGAATTGCGAAGCTTTCTCTTTAGTAGAAACAGTTCTGATGACAGTCGCACCAAGCTTATTTTCCCATTGGCATAGCAAAGATCCAACCCCACCTGCTGATATGTGTCCTTCTTCAACCTGTATATATAAATGACACCTATTATACAGTAAAAAACAACATCATTTGATTCGTTTAAATAGATAGAGATCTGAATCAACGGTTCATCGATAAATGGGTTCAAATGCAATCTATATGAAGTTGTTATAAATACCATTGAATTCAAAGGAAGTCATTACCAAGAGAGTCAAAGAGGAAGCTCAGTCTTGAAGACACTTTTGATTCTTCAAGATATACCACACTTGATTAATATAGATACCCGATCAAACTATGATGACTATGACGCATCTACAGATTCATTGTAATGGCTACTCAAAAAAGCAAAATTTTTTATATGTCGCATTTTGTTAGACGTTAAAACGGTACATAACTCCAAATTGATGTTATTTTCGCTATTCTAATTGAGGTTATGTTTGGAGTTTTGCTTCAGCAACCAAAACAGCCCTTAATAGCCCATAATATCATGTTAATGACGCCAAAATGGCTACTGTATTACTTTTATTACTGGTTATAGAGCACATAACTTTGAATACACTCAATGCAAGGAAGCGGTTATTCCAATAAGCAATCCAATACACACCCTATAAGAAGTTGCAATAAGAAATCTGAAATAGCACTCAAATGTAGTTAATTTAATAAGCAATCTCATACAACCCGTATAAGCAATTATTCTAATAAGTAATCTCAGACAACCCAATAAGCATTTTCTATAATAAATCCTGTGCAACTCCTAAAATTATTTATTCTAACACGGATACTTTTTCCTCGCGATCTTTAGCGGAAAACGTTTATCGATAGAGTAATTATCAAACTTGGTATGATAACCTTGTTTCCAAAATGTGTTCCATTAATTCTCACAATCTTTAGCTTATAGACCCGTGAAATTACGGGAATCTTAAAAAAAAAATTAGTGATTAAAGAGTTACGTGTAATATCATACAACGTTATCGCAACTAATACTCTCGTACAATATTCATTGTAAAGTTCAACCATAATATTTTATTGTGTAAATAGAAAAAATCTTAATTATTGGAATGATGTTGTAATCAAATCAATATTGTAAACGTTTCTCGCACACTCAATATAATGTGTTGAAAGTAATACTTTGACACCAATGACACTCATGTATATAATAGTCCTAAACAATACGTGATCAACATAGAACACTCAACTTAATGAGAAAGAATTGTGGCCACATATTTTAAATAAAGAAAAAGAAATAATAGGGAGATGCATCTACTTTTATGGATGCATCTAATATTTGTGGTTGTGGTTTCTTCTCATCTTCTTATCTTAATTATATTTCTCATTTGATCTTACCTCATAGTCCTAAACAATATGTTATCAACATATCAAGCGATTCTTTGTTTGTTATCAATCATCTCAAGTTATTAACCATGTAACTTTAATCGCATAGCATATTCAAGAGACTATTAAACAATATCGATTTTGGTAGATCATAATCAAGTCGCTATTCATGATACACATGTAAATAAAAGGAAAAGAAATACTCCGTACTAAAATTATTACCATATTTAATCGTCAAGTCACATGGGATCCCTATACTAACATAACATGTATTGGATATCTAGTTCTAACAAAACTCACCCAAAGAAGTACAATTTTGACATAGTAAATATGAGATAATAATCACATTAACATCCATAGTACTCAACAACTATATAGAAAGAACCGTCGACTTCATCTTTCGAAGAAGAAAACAAAACACCGTCATTAGAAACATGCATACACATCAAAGCTCGGTTTTTTAAAACTAAAATGCTATATTTTCTATAACTAAATAGTGAGCATATGAGTGTTTTGTTAAGAATTTCACCTATCCCTCTGCATCTCTTTAAAAAGGTTATTGTTTGTTCCACCATTCCAGATATTTCAAACGCATCAAGCAATATGTTAAAAGTTTTTTGCATTGACCTAAAACAAAAACAAAAATGATAGACAAATGTTAGGAACACGGTTCAATTAATTTGTCGTCTTCATACCAGTAAAATGATATATCCATTAGAGGATCGAGATCTTAATATTAGCAAAACTAAAGTAAAATACATGGTATAGTTAGCCATGGCTTAACTCTGAAACTGAAACACACCTTACACCAGCATATAGCATCTCATAAAAAATAGCCAGTGCTTCTCCTTCCCTTCGAGCTTTCCCGTAAGCAGATGCAACTATCCGAAACCCAACAACTCAATAATAAATAAGAAGCATGAAATTGTGAAGGTAAGAAGATGAAAAGGAAATAAAGATGGAAAATTTAGCTCATGAAGAAAAAGCAGATGGTGAATGAATACTTTTACCCTTGTTCTTTGTATGGTATGTTTCAAGCCATTTTTTCACTATCCATCTATGGGAAACAGAACTCACATTGAATAGTATAAAACCTTATATGCGTTTGACTAAGTTGAATGTTGTAAAAATCTCAATACGTTATTTTAACCACCTGCACTGTAATGATCAATACATTCCTTACAAACTAAAAATTTATTAGGGAAACATATATCTTAGTCAATTTGCAAGAAAGATAATAAATTACATCATGAACCAAAAATAAATGTAAACCGATCTCGTGTAACTAATGGCAAATTGCACATGTGAAATTGATCGTGAAATGGAAACATGGATAAGAAACAATACCTTGGCATCAAGATATGAGTCGTAATGGTATCGCTTCAATTCCATCTTCTCGCACACATAGTTAATGTCGAAACATGATATCTATATCAACAAATGGTTAATTATGATATTACCCATTTTTAACATCATAAAATTTCACAAAATGGTTGGCGAAATATACCTTGGTAGAAAGCAAGGGTGCTCTTTCTCGTGACATCAGGAAGGTAATAAAAGCAGAAGACAATCATCGATACTTGGACAATAGAAAATCCAGCTGCATAAATTATATGAACATTCAAATCTTATATGACTCTTGTATGCATAAATTATAAGAACACCCATATAAGCATGACCCATTGACTGCACCAATAGTGTGGGATGCTCCCCATTTCTCAAAATGGATTCAAAAGAACCAACTTCAACACTACACGCAAACAAATACATTAGTAGGAACTGAGTAAGGACTAATTGGTCTTGTCATGTTCAGTGCATGCACTCAGAAGGCTTTTAAAGACACAAAGACAGAGCCAAATATATCAAGATTTTTTTTGTAGGTGACTGAATTAAAGACACAAAGACAGAGCCAAATATATGAACCTGAACTTAAAATCAGAAAATAGACGGATCATCATCATTCAAAAAGAGATATTAAAAAATCCCTAATTTTTTAAAATGATTCATTATTAAACACGCATAACATAAACTAACCATTAAATCCTGAAAAACCTGTTTCTGGGTAGGTATTGCAGCAACCTGAAAAAACACACAAATTGAAGAGAAAAAAACACCCAAATCATATATAAATATATAAATATAATTAAATAACCTAAACAAAAATCAAGTACCTTTCTTTATAAACCGAATCAAAGGGGTGCAAAAGCATCATGTCATGCAAGGGTCTCTTATAAAACTACTAATTTTCTATGTGACCTAAAGCCAATGGCATGTCTCTCGATACCTTGACACAAAAAGCAGTTCGTTATTCCCGCTAAGCAAGAATGGTTGTTTGCTTATTGTCGACGATCATAGCAATTTGGAGGGTTGTATGGTTTACTTAATTCATATTTTCTATTTCACTCCCATTTTTATGAAGTTGAGCAACTAATTAACAAAATAATTTTTACCTTCCTTAACCACTAAGTGGAGCATTGTGTCACCACATCAGATAAAAAAGATCGATTCTTTATAAACCCTCACTATCCATCGAATAAAACTACATACGAATAGTATTACTGTGAATCACTCACACCAACTCACCTTCCTTTGAGAGACACATTACAATCGTGCTTTCACAGTGGAGCTGCACCTTCAAGGTCTGCAAGGTGAAATTTAGCATGAGTGATACCAAGTCGGGAATGTGAAATTTACATGGCTGAAACGAAAAACTTAACCCCGATATTGATACCACATATTGACACCACAATGTGTGCGTAACCGACCAACCTGAATAATAATAAGAGTACTCATAAATCAAATGAAAATAAGAATTAGAAAACTGAAACTAACCATTTATATACCAGCTGCGAACACTTACCAATCCAAACGAATAACCTGCAATATGCAAGAAGTCATTGTAAAAGAAGGGAATTAAAAAGAAAAGCTGAAAGATTTTTAAATAAGAAAAAAAGACATAAATTAATAAATTAACTTTCCGTGGGGCGTAGAACATTTAAAATTATTCTTAATGAGGCCTATAAGCTACTAGAAGGTAAGTACCAAAGTAGCCGACTCAATGCTATCGTGCTTGCCTTTTATCAGTAGCTTTTGTTTGTGCCAATTAAAACAACCCAATTGACCCGCTCGAACCCTTTCGCTTTTTTACGCTTTAAAAGTTTACCTTTGTGACCCGTTTATGGCAATGTATTACCAAAATGAAAAATCTTCATTTTACTTGCGATTTTGATTATGCTAATAGTATCCTGGATTATACAACTCTAAAGTCTAAGGTTATACTAACAGTATCAAACTTACGTCTGGTTGATGATTCTTCATGTCTCAACTCATTTCCAGTAAAATCTTCGAACAACCAACATTCTGAAACTACCAGCAGCTTATCACACACAGTTCATTGTAGAAAATGACATGTTTTTTTATCATTGGTAAATGCCAAAGAGACGTACCTTTTGTGATCATGAATTTAGTGATACACATTCATTTTTAATCAGAAAATGATATGCATACACCTTATTTAGAAATTGAATGTCAGGACCTCATCAGATTAGAACATGATGACTATTTTAGCATACGCTATTCTCGAACTGATTATTCAAAGTAAATCATACGTACCTCAATAGTAACACCGTGATCCTCTTCCTTACTTGGTGATGGGGTATAATCCAATGGATCCACTCAGTGTAACTGACTGCAACTGACTTAGTGCAGCAGTATCCATATAAAAATAACCTGCAATCATGTATACCATGTATATATTGTTTAGATTTTTAATCAAGATAATATGACATAGGAACCCTACACTAATAAAAATGAAGCCTGTAAACTGGCACAAACTTATACCCGTTGCAATTTGAACTAAAAGCATCTTGGTTGAAACAAAGACACCAAACAACCTGATTGAATACAAGCGATCGATTGCAAGCAGGATCAGATACAACCCGCAATCATGTACACCATGTATATACTCTTACACTTTTAATCATATAACAAAATAACATTAAAATAAGATATTTTTATAGTGGTTTCACTCCTACAATATGAAAAGATGTTAGACCGGTAGCATGAGATAGTAAGACCCTTAGGACGAAAGAAAAGAAAAGAAAGCAAGCACCGTATACACCCAAGGGTTGTCGACTTTGACTTTTGAAACGTCATAGTCCAATTTCCACCATTAGCGTAAACAGGTCCTCCCACTTAGGCTCGATTTCTTTTTGAAGCAAGAAAAGTCACCCATTGGCCGCCTTGCTCGGTTTGTGAATATTGTTGTAAAAGTCGATTTACGGAAAAAATAGATTGTAGGCATCAAACATACTTTATAATCATTTATAGAACATATATCAAATGCCATGTTTGAATCTATTAAAATACATGAGTACATCTAAGAGCTATATAAGTTCATGTTTGTAGCAATGAAGCATCAAAAGTCCTTTATCAGGAGAAATCAGCTCTGACTGATTATTGTACATCTTATCAAAAAACTGTGTACCAGCTACTTTTCAGTTTATTTTATATATCTCACTTTATTACAGTATTCTGTTTACGTTATTAACTTGAATATAGGTATCTACATATATCGCCAAGACCAAACAAACTTTTAATACCATTTAGTTCTTTCTTATTATTATTCCATATAATGACCAATAAAGTCTCTAAATTTAGAATCATTTAGGTATGTACCGGGCAAGACCTAATGCACCAAGCTTGTTAGCATAATCACACACGTCATGGAGGCACCAAACTCATAAGAACATTAACATTTCATTTATAAACGCTTTTTGATCCGTTTATTATTAAAAACGTGTTCTTTACCCGTTTCGATAGTTAATAACCTAATCCAAATCGGTCCATTTCTCATGGGTTCATTGATATTACCTCACCTAAGTCGCAAACATAGAAGATGACCAATATTAAACTAAGAGACACTCATATAGTATCCCACCTCTTGAAATCCCAAATCGAATGAGATATTACCTGTTTTTAGATGCATTGCATTATTTTTAAACGTAAAAATTAAAACTCATTTCCCTTTTTGTAAGCAACAGTCATACATCAATCACGATCCAATATGAAATTTACCTAAACACCCATAAACAAAGCAACAAATCTCTCATTCAAATTGTAAGAAATTTACCTTCATCGACAATAATGTGCGCTCTTCATAGATACGCTTCATATGCTTCATATCAGGATAATGAGTGAAATCAACAACCTAAAAACAATTTTAAAAAATGCAAAAAATAACGGATTTAGCTATTCAAACTTTTATCAAACACATAGTGTGCATAAAATTCATTACAAATGCATCTCAGCTCAACTCGTATCCAAATTACAACCACATGTAAAAAGAGAATAAAGAATTGCAAAAGTAGAGGATGAAGAGATGTTGTAGTATGTGATTCAAATATAATCCCTAAATTGAATTTGAATATATGCAATACTTACCGAGATGGATACCAAAAAACCCACTGGCATAGATGTTTTTTTCAAGGATGTTGAATCGGTGAATAAGATGCAATCAGTTTTATGTGTGTTTTTTGAATTGGTGAGATCATTGGATTTCGAAGTGATATCCGATGATTTTTGTAAAAGCGTTTTGGAGAAGAATACATTGGATGAGTATATCACAAAATTAAGTTGAAAGTGATTTGTGGAGACATTGAATGTTATTGAATCATTTACAAAAATAACTGAGAAGGAAGCGTACAAAAGAAGAATAGACATGAAACGTATTTGACTTTTTTAAGTAAAAGGTCATGCATAAAAGATATGTACTTAGAAGCTAAATATGGTAGTGCATTAAACCAATTTTTAATGCAACATGTTTAGTAGGCTTGTACAAAAGCTTATTTTATTATATATAATAGATGTGATTTTTGATGGAATAGTGGGCGATGTTGAAACTAATCGGTAACCCACTAACCTGTAGAGGAGCCAATCTCATGTTAGGGATAAAAAAAGGGTTTAAACTTATAAACATTATAACGGCACAACAATCTATTTACATATTCTCAGTATGTGTATGAGAGGCGATTTATTTTGGATACTTTCATTCTGCTACTAACCAAGGAATGGATCTCCACCGTCGGATCAACAAGACAAATTTTAAGAATAAAAACACGGAGGGACCACTTATGTAAATAATGAGTTCTTGCCCCACCTTATCCCATACCCATACCGGTCACTTTCCCCAAATTCAGTATCAACAAATCTCACTTTCTCTCTAACCAAAATCAAAAACTAGCATAAAAATTCAAAATCAACCATTTTTAACCGTTAAAAGCAAAAAGAAAAACACAAAAATGAAACAATCAACGCATGTAGAACTAGATCTAGGAAAAAAACGGTTCAAAATGAACCGATTCAAACTCAAGATGATCGTACGGTGCTTCCAATTCTTTATTTAGTTGTTATTTTACTATTTGTTGTGATTTTATTTATGTTTTTGTTGTTATTTATAAAAAATTTGTGTTTTTTTAATTGTTAATTGATAGATTAATGTGATGATGAGATGATTGTGATGATTTTGTTCTTGAATATGGATTTTATTTGTGTTTTGAAAGATATTTATGACAATTTTGATGAGGATTTTTGTGTGTTTATGATAATATGAGATATTAGAGGTTAAATCTAATTGAAAACCAGAGATATTATGATCTTTCTGTTAGCTTTGTATATATGGATGCACACCAATCGTTTGATGAAATGTGTGAGTGAAAAGAATCATACGTGTAGTATCACCAATGATATTTGAAGTTGAACTGTATATATGTATTATCATTAGTGATATTTGTATTATCACTTGTGAAATTTTGTTTATATGATAGGTTTTTTTGTTTATTTGTTAAGCTTTATTATATGTCATGTAGAGTATCACTTTTGATATTTCATTGTTATTGTTTTATAATCATTGTTAAAGTTTTTTTTTTCTTTTTCTTTTTGTTTTGTTAAAAGTTTTGATGATATACTATTTACTATGTGTTTTATCACATTTGTTTTATATCATAATTTTGATGTTTTATGTACTTTTGTGGATGATAATTGTGCTTTAGTTCTTGATAAGCTATTTGTCATAGTGTAATATTACTTATTATTTAAGTTGTTAGATTAAACAGTTGATTTTGCTTTAAACACATAGTTATTAAGTGTAATTTTGCCTATTATTTAAGTTGTGATTGAATTTGTCTATTTAATGGATACATTGTGCGTATTTCAATAGGTTTTACAACGGATTTGAAAATATCTATGGGTGAATAAGCAAATTGAAGAAGTTATGGTTATACAAAGCACAACATCTTCATAACAAACCAAGAAGCTCAAACACATGTTATGTCACATGTGATATCACACGTGATATTATCACACGTGATATTATCACACGTGATATTATCACACGTGATATCACTTATAATATCATACATGATATCATACGTGATATCACCCGTGATATCATACATGATACACGTGATTCAACAAATAGAAGAAGCCGACACATCCGTGATGTCACCGTGATATCAAATTCTCCTCCAAAAGTTGAACATGTTGCATATATATTTTTAGATGCATTATAATATCACAAGTGATAAATGAGTATATATTGGTCTCTAATAAACATGACCTATTAATATTTTGCACGGACGTGCTTTCGAGGCACGTGATGATAAATAATCCATATGAAACTTTATGAAGAATTGCAGAAAGATAATTCTACATCAAGTAAACGAAAAAGGAGATGATGTCTAATTTCGCAAACAAGATTGCTACAAAAATAAAATTACTATATAAAGAGAATGATAGATGAAACAAAGATGATCGGAGAAGGAGCACGAAGCAAGTAGCAATCCTTATGTTGCTTGGTTTAAAAATGCAATGCGAGTTTGGGGTAACCTAAGAAGGGTGCGCTTATTAGGTCCCGAGCCACATTGCATGGTGCCGAGTTTGTACTACTTTTGGGAATCACTAAGTGACTTGTATGATCATTTTATGGAAAAGTATTAATATAGCATTTTATTCTTTTATCACATGTCATATTACTCTTAGCATTTTGTGTTACAATAAAATGTTTCATATCACAAGAGATATAACACTACATATTACATATACCAAATATGTATAAAACAAGAAACAAAACTACAAAATAAAAACTTGATATAATCTAAAAAAAAAAAAATGTTACATCAAATTTAACAATTTCGTAAGTGATATAAACATCAAAATCAAAACCAAGTGTTGCCTTATTTTTAACAGAAGTCACAAGTGATACCAGATACAAAGAACTGTATTAATCACAAAAATCCTCATAAAAAATCATTCCAAAGTTTCTTTAGCAATATTGAAAAGCTATGAATTACAATCAAAAAAAAGAAATTAAAAAAAAAAAAAAGAAGGTAAAATCAGACTTTGATTGCAGCAGATTCACCTTCAACGGAGCCGCCTCCAGGAACACCGTCTCCAGGGGTCACCGCCCCACGGGGCAATGACTAGAGAATAATGGTAACGCACTAGCCGAAACTCTAGGAACCCAAAAAAACTTATCCCCCAAGAGTGTCAATAAACTCATGATGATTAAACGACTTATGTGTTTTCACACTATTAGAAGCTGTAAACAAAGGTAAACACACGATAAATAGGGTATCATCACAACTTAAAAAATAAATTTAAATATAATTATAAAACAATAACAATGAAATATAACAAGGGATAATATACATGACATATAATAAAGTTTAACCTATAAACATCAAAACGATAAAAACAAAATATCACAAGTGATACTACAAAACTACAGTTCAAAAGCAAGCATTTTGTTTATTTGTAACTCTTTATACCCAGTTGATTCCTCTCAACTTCAAGTGTACACTAAATATCCTATTGGGAACCGAACTCACAAAGATATGTGCATGCTATAACAATTATGTTGTACCATTCAAGACGAGACCAAGATGTAAGGTAGATAACACCTAGGCAACGACCTCCACAAGCATAACAACCAAAAGCATTTTACTAGGCAATAAATATATTATAAATTATTTTACCTTGTCCAATAAGGTGAAAGGGGTCTTGAATGGTTCTAAAACTTTTCCAACAGGTTTTGCAAAGATCAATGAGAGAAAATTTAGTTCAATGTTAAAAGTATAAATTGCGTGAACGTGCATGATCATGAGCTTCACCCCACATCTCGTAATACATATTTATTGTGATCTCGACAAAGTTAAAGCATTCATACATCGCAGACATTAATAGAACATATCTTAACAATCACTAAGTTTCATAAGAAAACATTACTAACCGTGCATCTCCGCTTAAGCCAAACAGAGTCGAACACCGAACTCAGGTTAGCTAATTTATTTCCATAATTCAAACTTCCATGCCCACCATTATAAGAATTTGCCAAGACATGAGAGCTTCTACTGCATCCAATAGTTGTATCTTGAGAAGCACATAAAACAACAAAATTATAATATCATTAACTTCAGATATCACTGGTGATACTACACGTACGATAGAGAGCAAATTCAAAAACAACAATCATACATAAAAATAGCATTTCAATGCAGTTAAAAACATAAATTCAACTAACAACTTAATTAATAAGCAAAATTACAGGAGCAGATAACAAGATTATCAAATATTTTTCACTCACACATTTTATCAAACACTTGGTGTGCAACTTGATAAGAAGGAATGTTACACAACTTGATCCACATAATTAACAACATTCAACAAAGATTATCAACCACAACAATATAAATCAAATAAACTTCAAACAAACGGTTCATTCAAATCAAAAGAAGACATAAAAAGGATGACAATGATCCGGAGGTGTTGATGAGATAATGATCGAATGGTGATGGTGATCGGAATGGTGATGGTGATGATGATCGAACGGTGATGATGATTGGAACCAGTAATTGTGGATCGAGATAACTAATTGTTTGAGGGAAGGAATGAGTGCAGAGGAAAACACATACAAAGTGTGTGTAAAAAATAATGAATGGTAAAAAAGAAAAATAAATAAAGGCTTTATATAGTTGGAAGATTAAGGTTAAGCATATTAAATCTTAGATTAATCTCAACCATTAGATGAATCTAAATAGAAGGTGGAGATTTGTTCATTGGTAAGCATCAAAATAAAGGTAATCAAATGAAAATTTCTCATGTGTACAAATCAAATTGGTATGTGTACATATCAATTCCCATTATTAAATTCTAAAACATATTAGTTATTTTGAAAAGATTTTGCTAACCACAACCTTATAGGTTTTTGTTAAGCTTATCTTAATAGAAAAATTAACAATTAATTAACTTCAAATTTTCATGTTCAACAACACCTTTTATGTTCATAATCATTAGATATGTATAAATATGAAAATAATGAGTTCCTTAAATTCTTGTTATACAAATGATAAAGCTTAACCAAAATCCATATGATTGTGGTTATCAAAACATGGATGATAAAAAGCTGAAAATACTAGTATACTACTAACCTTCACATTGATTTTACACGTTAATCAACGTCATACTCTTTTATGTCACGTGTCATTAAGATATGCAAATAAATAACAAGACAACCATTTTTAATTTAAAATGAAACAATCTATATAATATTGTTATAAAATTAGAATAACTTTATATTTTTAGTTGCAATATAAAGTAATAAACTAATAGTAATAGTAATAAATAATATAAAATATATACAAATTAAAATTTTTTGAAAAAACTAATAATGTTAAAACCTCGTGCGCATGCAAGGTTAAACAACTAGTAAACTAAAGATAAAAACATGAACATAGAAAAAACTTACAATTCATATAATGCGCTTAGTTTGTGCCTTCATTATACAATTTTTTTATAACATCGGTTTATGTATTAAAACTAGCAAGAAGCTAGATAAGACAGGACATCAATTTAGTACAAGCAAGTAATGGATCCAAGATCCATTAACTGTAACATGGAATAAAACTTCTAATTCTATAAAGGAGCTACAGGTGTGTGTGAGTTTTAGTTTCTTCAAGAAGCGTGTCTTTCGAGGTGGATTCAAATCAAAGCAAACTTGATTTCGATATCTCCATATAATCCAGTTGGTAGTTTGTATTACCGTCTTAAAACAAACCATTACTTGGTTATTAACGTTTATTGAATCAGCCTACAGGATAATATTTTGAAGAGTCCTCAGATGGTCGGTAAAGCCTCGCCCATAAGAGACCGATCTCCACAGCTTATTTGCAACCATACAATGATTTAATATGTTAGGTTGTTTCAATTTCATCATTGCATAAAGGACATCGAATAGAATCAAGGTCTATCTCATGCGAGCATCTAAGTTCAACCATGTGAGAAGGCGATCAAGGAAAGTCTCCACGTGTGTATGTCAACCTTGATAGGAAAAGCTTTGTTCCATATAACAATAGTAGGTTGCGATTCCAATGTAAACCCGTTAATTTGTTGTCTTTTCAAGGAAGAAATTCTGTAAAGTTTTGAGTCGTTGAGGGAATAAATCCAGCAATCTTCAGTAGTGGAAGGACCGAATTTGTGATGAAAGCCCAAAAGGTAATGTAATTGTTCAATGTTCGGACCATCCCTAATTGGCCTCCTCCAAGGCCAAGTAAATATCGTGGACTCGCATGAATTTCACAATGAACCTAAACCCTGCAGTTTTTAACACATAAAGTCAAGGGAAAAAAGATTTTAAGCTAGACTTATCAACCCAAACCTCCTCCCAAAATGCTACAGAATCACCACTTCCCACCTTTTTTTAGAAGATCAAATTTGAACTTGAGTTTGCATGAAGAAGGTATTTATTTAGTCATAAAGATAAGGGTAAAATGGCTAAGTGTTGAAGAGCATACGGCGTATGCCATGTTCCTTGTATACGTCGTATACCCCTAAAGATCAGTTATGTGACACGCATACTAGAAGAGTATATGGTGTATACCCTTTGGGGTCTATATTTCGGATACACTGGCAGGCTTGGGCCTTTTCAACTTAAGTAATAAATTTCGCCACATTCTACATTAAGTTTTCACAACCTAACTTCATTGGACGATTTCCAAAGGCAAGAGGACGAATTCTAGGGCTTCAAACATCAAGAGATCAAGGAATTATACATCACAAACATTAGTTTACTTCGATTTGATCATTATGACTTTGTTTAATCTTTCAAACTCCATTACTGTTTCTTTATTTTCCGTAATGAAAGGCTAAGCCTCTTAATGCTTACCTTGTTATAAATCAACTTTATTAATGACATGATTGCTACGTTTATTCTAGCTTTGTTTTGGATAATCTATATTGCGTGTAAAGACTTACGCCATTGAATTTATCATGGCTACGTGTGGCGAGTAGTTAACTAGTATGTGACCATCTGAATATATAATTACTCAAATCACTAAAATACGGATCAAGTATAATTTAGTGGTTAGGATCATAACCATTGACCTATCAGCATTAAAAGTGATAGATAAAAGGGTTTAAGATTTAATGAACGGTAAGGCAAATTACTTAGCATTTATTTTCTCAACTAATCTACATGACAATATTTTAATTGTGTTCGCCACGCACTTAAAATTTTTTTTTGTTAAAAAAAATCAAGTGCGTGGCGAACACAATTAAAACATTGTCATATAAATTAGTTGAGAAACTTAATGCTTGGACGATAACTAGGATATGACCCTGGCCATCGACATATATAGTTATAAGAAGAAGTATGTAGGGACTGTCGAGTTATCAGACCTATACTACCTAAGACTCACTCAAACATTTCTAGGTGACATTGTACCACATACATTTCATGTTATTGATAGGATAGATGATTAGCAAGGTGAACATGTCTTTTATCTATTAATTTTCTAGTTAATTTCCATTTTGTTATTTACTTTCTCGTTATTTAGTTATTTTCTATTTAAATAATCACGAGGATTAAAAAGACGGTTGTCATCATTTATTTGCTTTTAAACATTTTAATTCCTCTTGTTCCAGCAAACAACCCGGTCTTATCGAGTCTATACTATACACAACGGGTACACTGCCCATGAGTGTTGGTGAAGTCTCAATTGGATTCGGTTAATAAAAATATATAACGGGATTTCTCACATCACAAGGAAAAATGCTTTGATGAAGTAATTTTGTGATTTTAGAATTTGTAGGTGTTCATCACAGGATATTTGGATTGAGGAGTACCCAGATATAAAGGTTAATAAGGGTGTTTGGCAATTGAGTAAGTAGGATTTGGAGTGTTTGGTTGTGAATAAACCGAGTTTAAAAGTGTTGTTTGGGGATGTAGGTGTTGTGATTTTGGTTTTCGTAAGTTGTTGTTTTTAGTAGCTCAACAACTTGTTAGGTTCATCAATTAATTTTCATTAAATAAAAATGTTTTGTTATTTTTTTAGTGGGGCACTTACATATATGTCCTTACTAAAGTTCATTATTACATCAATGTCCTTCTCTTTTTTTAATTACGTCAATATCCTTCTCAAACTTTTATAACTACATCAATATCCTTCTCAGACTTTTAAATTCTCATATATATCCCCAAATCATGATATTCTTCCATTACTCGAGACTAAAAAGTATATATGAACAAATAAATAAATATGAACACTATGTTCTTTCATATATATATCAAAACTTTTGTAATTACGTCATCATGTTCTTTAACAATCGAGGCAAAAAATATTTATGAATAATATAATTATGATAAATATCGAGATATATAATACTTTTGAACTTAAAATCGGTAGAATTATAATTTAATTGATTTCAATACATATGACAATTTAAAAGTCCGGAAACATATTGATATAATTACAAAAGTTTGAGAAGGACATTGATGTAATTATAAAATTGGGAATGGTATTATATAAATGAGAAAGATATTTACGTAATATTTAATAAAAAGGATATACATATAATTCTCCCTTTTTTTTATCTGTTTATTTGTTTATTAATTTATGTTCATCAATACAAAACAATCATCTGTTTTTTTAACTTGATCCATCTAAATTCATCAATACCAATGTTCATTTATGATCTGAATGTTTATCGATCGTGGTTCATTATATCTTGAAGTTCATCATAACTGGTGGATCGTGGGTTGAAAGAAAAAGGGAGGGAAAAAGAAAAGACACATGTCACTCCGTGATGACTTTTGAGACTTTTTACAAGGGATTCAACTTTACATTTGATACTCCTCCCAGCTTCATATATCACAATACAAAGAGTTAGTTACATAAATGGTCACTACATTTTAGTCACTATATTTTTATCTCCGGGTCATATCACTATGGTTTGCATATATTACGGATCCAGTTTAATTCCTTCAGCTCAGTTTATTTAGCTGTTAAATGTATTTTCAAACAAGTGAAATAACAAAAATACCCTTGTCATCTCGCATACACCCCACCTGTTAAAAAACTTTAATGCTAAAAATCATTTTCTCAAACATCTCCAATAAAACCTCCACCCAACAACCTCCGCTCTCTTCTTTTGTCCATAACACCAATTAATTTACTTATTTATTAATCACAAACCAACCTCATATAACACGATGTGTAAAAGATACTTTCTCTCTCCCACGTGAGCACTTTCTATGTCTTTGAGATTCTTGCATCTTTGTTTGTTCACATATCCCACCCACCACAAATTTCCATCTTCTTCAATCACTTTCAGTACAATTTACACTAGTCAACACACTGCATAATATTTTTTAACATGGCTCCTTCACCAAATTTATGTTTAGTTGGTAAAATATTTGCAGACAACCGTACTTTCAGCCGATATGTCGTATCCTTCATAGTCAAAATTGCTTGGCGTAATTGTTCATTAACCTCGATCCATCCATGGGAAAACAACCACTTTATATTTACTTTCTTTGAAGAACACGATGTGCAAAAGATACTTCACGAGTCCCCATGGCTCGTTAAAGGTCACTGCCTCATTCTACGGCCATGGAACCCTAATGTACATATTACCGAAATTGATTTCACACATGAAACCTTCTGGGTGCAAGCTCACGTACTGCCATTTGGAAAACTTACAAGAGCATATGCAATAGAAATTGCCCCAAAAGTTGGAACTTTAGTCGAGGTAGATTGTGAAGCTGAGGGTTTTCAGTTTGATAGAAGTTATCTGCGCTTTCGGGTCAAAGTTAACCTTCGAAAACCCCTATGTCCGGGTTTCTCTTTACAACGAGATGGCAAGGAACCTCTGCTCATCAGTTTCAAATATGAGAAATTAGGAGAATTTTGTTACTCTTGTGTTCGGCTAGTTTATGATGTACTCTCATGTGGGTTTGACCGGGATGAAACCATATCTCGAGTTGGGGCTGGGATGTGTGCACTTCTGTTTAATAGCCCTATTACTTCTTCGAGAAGCCAAAAGCCTCTCCATCAGACCCCGGGACAACCCTCAACACCTCGTACCCTTAATGACAAAGTGTCAAATGACACAAATGACCAGTCAACATCAACATCACCTATCGATCCCATACAAATCACGTCTCATGAACTTGTATCCCATGTTGCCTCATCTTCGTTCATTAATCCTGCAGGACTGACACGCAACACAGGTTCAGACACCATAAATGTGAATTTTAAACAAAACAACCCCATGCATAATTTTAGTACAACACCCATGCCAAGCAATATGTCTCGAAATCCAATTTTTTTGCCTACATATTTTGTAACAAAACCTAGTGATAGCCCCCTAAGTAGCCTAACACAAAATGATTCATTAGTAGTTAAGCCTTTAGCAATTGCAGATGACATAGGCATCATTGAGGAGAACTTATCGAAGCTTTCTGTTAAAAGAAAACCATAAGCCTCTCCGCCTAGCCCACCTTCCAAAAAGAAGCAAACAACAACCAAACTTTCAATCAGTCACACCCAATTCTACTAGCCAATCCGTTAAACCCATTGTTCCTACTCACTTAAGATGGAGTTTTTGTAAATATAAAAGCCCCATGGTCATCCCAAAGAATGTTCCTACATCTATAGAAACTTAGTTAAATAGCCTCGTAGATGTACCTGTTGAGATTATGTCTGTTGATGATGCATCCATTACGAATCAGGTGTGGTGGTCGCCGGATCGCCCACAAGCGCCATGTTAGTCCTATCGTGGAATTGTCAGGCAGTTGGGCCACCCCTGACAATTTTGAATTTGCGAGAACTCTGTCGAGATCATCGCCCGAATGTAGTTTTTTTAATGGAAACAAACAATAAAGAACGATATTTAGAATCTTTACGTCGATCACTCTCTTTTACTGGTTTCTTTTATGTTTATTCGATTGGACGTTCAGGAGGTTTAGCTTTATGGTGGAAAGATAACATCACTTTAACTATTGTAAATGGTAATAAAAACATAATTCTTGTAGATGGGATTTGTATGGTTCCCTCTGTCTCATGGCGAGCTTGTTTTATCTATTGTCCACATGATCGTCATGATAGAAAACTTTGGCAACAAATTTCACATCTATGCGTTATCGACTTCTTGCCCTTTCTTGTTATAGGTGACTTTAATTTAATTGGGACATCATGGATAAGCATGGAGGTTCTTCAAATACTAGTAGCCGAATTGAGGAATTCCAATCTCTTCTTTCAACATCAAACTGCTTGAACTCCCGCTTAAAGGTCCGAACTACACATGGGACAAGAATAGGGCGATAAGGCTAATATACGGGAGCGAGTGATCGAGATCTTGCCAACGAGACGCTCCTTGTAACTTTCCCATTTCAGACTCTCACGCATCAGCCCATTATTGGCAGTGATCATGCTCCTCTTTTATACAATACATGCCCAATACAAAAAAAGGCAGAAAGGTTTTCATTTTGAGTCCATGTGGACATAAGAAGCTGGTTGTGAAGATACTTTTCATAACGCGTGGTCTGATATCTCTTCATCAAATCTCATTGCTATCCTTGAACAGAATCTCGCTCATTGTGCTAAGGATCTAACTTCTTGGAGTCGCAAGAATTTTTGAAATAACAAGAAGGTTATTGAGGAGCTTACAAATGAGTTTAGGCTTGTTCAATTAGCACCTCCTACGGCTGCTAACAATGCAAGACAAAGAATTTTGCGAAAATAATTAGAAGAAACATGGCGTAAAGAAGAAATGTTTTGGCACCAACGTTCAAGAGTGAATTGGATTAAATTCGGTGACCAGAACATCTGCTTTTTCCACGTATCAACGATACACAGGAGCCAACGAAATACAATCAATATGTTAAAAAATGAAAGTGGTCATTGGGTAGATGACCCGGTAGCCTTTAACACCTTTATCCTAAATCATTTTAAGTCCATTTACACATCTGTTGGTGTTAGGGAATTTGGTGATGTATTGGATGTTATTCAACCCGTAGTCACTGAGCATGTGAACACTTCTTTAGAAGATACGGTTTCTGACTATGAAATTGTTCGTGCGGTAAAGCAATTAGGAGCGTATAAGTCGCCAGGTAAAGATGGGTTTCCATGTTTGTTTTTTAAGAAATATTGGCCAATCGTTGGTAATTCAGTTTGTAATGTCAGAAAGCAATTTTTGTAACTGGATTTATGCCATTTTCTTAATAAAACTCTTGTTATGCTTATTCCAAAAATTCCAGCACCAGAACAGGTTGGTCACTTCCGTCCCATTAGTCTATGCAATTTTGTGTATCGTATTATTCGCAAAATCATGGCCAACAGGCTTAAACCTTTTATACATAGTATCATCCCCCTGCAACAATCTGCCTTCATCTGGTAGGCTTATCCAGGTTAGCATGGTGATTGCTAATGAAGCTTTTCATTATATTCGGCACAAGAATAAAGGCAATCAATGACTCATGGCGCTTAAACTCGATCTTAATAAGGCATTTGATAGAGTTGAATGGGATTTGTTAGGAATTAGAAATTCCAGGTATTAAAGAGTCGGTCACCTCAAATATATGTAATCGTTAGAAAGCTCGTAGTCGTAGTTCTTTTAAGTTAAGTAGTATTTAGTTAAGTAACACCGTGGAGGACGGACGGGTCTTTACCCATCGTATGCCCCGATCCACACCCGATGTGTGGCGTTTTATGCTCTACCTCCCAAGGTAGAGAGTTGGAGCTCATAATAATATCTTTCACTTCTCTCACTAAGTTCCCTAAACCTCTAACTTTCTCTCTAGAATTCCATTTATACGCCACTTTGTGTTATGGTTTGATGTGTATGTGAAAACTAATATCTTACAATTGGTATCAAGAGCCATGGTTAGATCATATCTTGCACATCTTTGGATTTTTGGTGGTTTTTGAGTTTGAAAAAGTGTAGTGGTTTGTGCATCATTTGGTTGATTTCTTGTGTTAAAGCTTGGATTTTGTTAGTACTTTTATGTTTAGAATCATCACAAGTGTTTAGGTTTTCATTTGGTAATCTTGAATCATCTTGGTTGGGTTGTATTTGGATTGAAAAGTGATGTTTATGTGGTTTTTCTTGCTAGCGACTTGATATACGGATCTCTTTCTTCAGAAGCGACTTGCTTCACAATTTTGTAGCGAGTTACGCTTTGGAGCTAGCGACTTAGACCTAGCGATTAACAAGACAAGTAGTGGACTCTCCACTACGGGTAGCGACTTGGTGGTAGCGACTTAGTCCAGAGCGAGTTGCTCTTTAGCGACTTGAATCTTTAGCGACTTAAGTAGCTTAATCATCGCCAAAATTTTGCTAGCGACTTGAGGCTTAGCGAAGTTACTACTTAGCGACTTGCATTTGTCTAGCGACTTGGGACTTTAGCGACTGGGGTGTAGCGAATTAGGTGTTAGCGACTTGGTGCATTATCTTCTAGCGACTTGGGTGATTGTTTACGGTTTTCTCTTGATTTAGTAAAATCCGTGAAAGAATCTATTTCCCGCTTTAATCATAGAGTTATAAAATCCGTATAATCTGTTAACATGTCTACCAACGCTCCTACTATCATCTCCATTGTTGCCGAGGATGTTCAAGCAGTGGTGCGATACTCGCCCACCCATGCTTGACAGAATCGACTACGATTCTTGGGCTCAACGAATCAAATTGTATCGCCTTTGAAAGGAAAATGGTGTCAACATTCTCAAATCCATTGATGAAGGACCGTGACGAGTTGAGACGACTAGAGATACACTTGATACTAATGAAGATGGAACTCCTATTTACGGAATGGATGGACCTAAAATGTATGATGAGCTTGATGATAAGGAGAAAAGAGATTCGATGCGAGATATCGGGGCTTCTAACATTGTTCTTCAAGGTCTTCCTAAAGACATCTACAAGTCGATCAATCACAACACCGAAGCAAAGGCGATGGGATAATGTCAAGATGCTTCTCTCGTGTTCGTAATTAACTATGGAAGAGAGAATCACAACTCTATGACGAATTTGAACATTTCAAGATGAAACCAGATGAAAGTGTCTATGAGTACTATGAGATTTCATAAGTTGGTGAATGACATGAGGAACATCGAATGACTATGCCTAACATTCAGTGAACTCAAAATTTGTGAACAACATGAATCCCGAATGGCACAAGTTTGTCACCCTATGAAGCTCACTAAAGGATTGAAGAATACAAACTATGAGCAACTCTATGCCTTCCTCCTTCGAATGAGAGACATGCTATGTTTGAAAAATGGTTCTTAATCGTTCAAAACCAACTGGGGAGAGACAAGCTCGTCTAATGACTCAACCGCCTTCTACTCAAACATCGAATCACAACCAAAGCCTCACAAGTCATACCCATGGGTAATGGTAATCACAAACTCATTCCCGATCCTATGTTCAAACAAGTCGATGCCGATGCACACGCTGGTAACATCATTAATCAACTAGCTCTTCGATTAGTCAAAACATGAATTTTCTCCCACAAACCAACAACAACCTCGTAACAACATCTAACCCACACAATCAAGCTATTGTTAAAGATGGGAGAATCATGGTGCAACCATTTCAAGAAAGACAGTATGAGCAGGGGAAGAGGTGGAGTGGCAGAGGTTATATTGGTAATCGTAATCGAGGAAGGAATGGTAATCAAGGTCAAGCTAAGCCGATCAAATGTTATAACGTGGTGGTGAGGGACACATTGCAAGGAACTGCACATCTCCAAAGCGCCCACGTATCGCCGACATTACAGAGATAAGATGTCGCTTGTACAAGCTCGTGATAATGGTGCCGCTTTGGATGAAGAGGAATTGTTGTTTCTAGCCGAGGGCAATGCCAAGACCTATGATGCGATGTGGATGAGCAACCTATTGTGAGATAGGTCACAATCATCGAATGCCTTTCAAGTCGCCGATTGTGATGCATACGACTGATGTGAATGATGGACCTACCGCACACACAATCTTTATGGCTAGCATTTCTCCAATGGTTTCTCCCAAGGTCTCTCTTCACCACAAGTCTGGCCCATCCAAAGACAAACTCATCTCGTGAGGTATTAAAACTATACGATGATGTTGATGTGCAACAGATGCATGACAAAGTACAATCAATCGAAACTATTGAATCAAATGTTGAAAATATGGGTAATATCGATATTGTCCCATATGATCAATATGTGAAACAAAGTGAAAGTGAAGTTGTACCAAGTGATGCATCTTCTGCATCAACAATGACTATGTTTTGATGAATACACCGCATGCGCCTCGATGATTCCGTAATTTCAACTAAATGCCTATAAAGAACGTGTTGCTATTTATGAACAACGTGCAAAATTTGAGTTGACCACTCGTGAAGCGGTGAAATGGATGACCAAGTGCGTACAATCATTAGAAAAAGTAATTTTAGAGAAGAAGTATTGAAACAAGAATTAAATTCCTTGCAAGAAAAGCTTTCTAAAACAACTAAGCAAAAACAAGAACTTTAAGAAAATGTGAAAATGCTTAAGCAAGAATTTAATGCAAAGGAATCAAAACTCTTGAGAGACTTTTCTAATCTGAAAACTTTGAAAAAAACTTGAAAACAAGTTGTACATACAAGGAAACACCATTCAGATCGCTCACATGATCACTAAGCATAGAGTTCTAAGCGATAAGCATAGTGTTCCCATTATAGATAAACCCAACCCCGAGTACGGCAAGATAGCAAAAGCAACAAAGTGTGATCTATGATGGCAATGAGATTCTTAAACCTAGACAAAACCTAGTTGCGTTGAGTGCACCGAGGATGATAAGAAATTAGATGAAATCACTAGGAGAAGATGAATAAAAACTAAATGATCCTAAATGCAAAGAGAAAAAGTTATTATCACTCCCCATGACTACAAGAAGGAAAACTGGATTTCCTTGAACAAGTTTAAGCCTCGACATTGTTGACTCCGAACAAGTCTTCGGAAAATGGATTTAGATAAGGAAAGTCGAAAATATTGTTGAAACAAACCTCCCTTTGAAAATGCCTAGAGCGATCGTGTATCCTCCTAATACACCAATGCATCTTGTTCCGAGAACAATTGCCACTAATAGCAAGACCTTAATTAGCCAATATGTTATATTTCAACTATTTGTTGATTTTGAGAAAACTTGCAAGAAAAGGATCACACCCATGGTATAATCAAGGAGAAAGGGTTTGAGCAAATGAAAGAATGTTATTTAACTGAGGTCATGCCTTTCTATAAACTTCTAAAAGATCACTTTGAGAGTCTTAAAAGGGATAGAAACCGATATTAGGGAATGGAAAAGGAATTTGATGCAATGATAGTTGAAGTTAGTGACTATGAGCGGCACTAAAATATAATGAGATTGAGAGGAAGAACTTGCATACATTAAATGAGACTCTTATCATCGAATGTGTTGCTCAAGATATGTTTTTCATCGCTCAAATTGCTCTATTAATGCTTCCCAATTTCATGAACTATCTGCTGTCTCGAAAGTCTCCCATGATCGTGTCATTGAGCTTGAAAAACTAATTCTAAACTAAACGAGAAAATTGAACCGGATGATCACGACAATTTGGTTAAACATTTTCTAAACTAGAATTTGAGCATTTTAATTTACAACTAAAATATCAACATCTTAAAGAAAATGTCAAAACTTCAAATATCAAGACATCCTCGATGCTCCGAGTTTGATGCGCTTTTCAAATTAACAAACGTGATGAACAGATTCAAGCTCATTGCAACACGATCGAAATTTGAAAGCCCAAATCTCTCAATTAAAGGGTCAAACGAACAATATGACAGCTCCCAAATGCCTCCTCCTTTAGACTCTCAGATTTCAAACGCTTCATCTTCAAAACCTAGTAAATGCATTACAAAAGAAAATGAAAGTTTTAGAAGAAAATGAAAGGTTAAACGTCATTTCAATGAGTTATTTGAATCAATAAAGGTCACTCGAACAAAAATAACGAACAAATAGCTTCATTGCAAAAGAAATCGAGAATCAAGAGTCGTAAAAGGGAAAATGCCTATGACCAATGGGGAGAATGGTGTATCAAAGGTTCACTCTTGTAATAAATATGCTTTGTCTATGAAATATGTCCCTCCTCATCTCAGGAACAACAAACTTGTTGTTCAAACATACTTCTCATCCCTTAAGGATTGCCTAGAATGTCTGCGTGAGATTGTTGAAGAGGATAAGTTAGAGAAACCTCATGATAATGCAATTGGACATGCATGCTTATATGCCAAACGATCTCAAGAAATCTTAGAATGCTTGATCACAATATGCCCAAAGTCATTAGGTGAGAGAGTTAATCCTTTGATTCCATGCTCAATGCCTAATGCCAAGTATGATATTCATTCGATTCCCAATGTTTTGAATGTGAACCGTAGTGTGCCTTTAAGTAGTTCATATTCCAGATATGTCAATGCTAAGAAAGAGAACTCAAGTGTGCCTTCTAGGAGTACAAATCTCAGATTTAGTTTTAAGAAAGTGAACCTTAGTGTGCTGCATGTAGTTCAGATCCCAGCACATCTAAACAGGTGTTGCAAAGAGTAGTTAAACCAACTAATGTTCCCATTCCCTCTACAGGAGTAATCGGTGACATTAAAGGGAGCAGGTCAAAGTCTCAAGACAATACAAGGAATGATAGGACCTCGCAAGCTAAGAATGTGCACCGAAAAGAGTAGAAGAACAATCTAGGAACTTTAAGTTTGAACGAATAAAACGAATCGTGTTGATTCTAGTATTAGCCATAGGCGCATTGTAATTAATTCAATTCGATACTATTTGCAAACCTTGTATTGATGTCCGCTGAATTCGCTTCTAATCATGAATGTGGTGTTAATGTTCGCCTAATGATGTTAATTGTCCGATTAATATTGTTAATGCTAAAATTCATGCTAAGAAGGCTAAAAGGCAAAAACTAAAGAAAGTTAGAAAACAAGTGGAAACCCAGGGAAGAACATTCAAGAAATAGGCTATTATTGGATACCATTGGTCATAAGACTAATCGATAATGCCCACTAGAAAATGGATGCCTACCGGTAGAACTATTCCTTAAGTGAGCACACTGTGAATGTGGCTAATATGACACTAGTACCGCATCTATTCACAATGATTCCACCGCCTCATTTTCCGATATGAATGCTTCTATTTCGATGTGGGTGTTCCAACCATTGTTACTAACCAAATGGAACCCATTCTTACATGGAGATCCCAATTATCCAGCTTATCCATTCTTATCTCGTGTTCAACCGCGGATCGCTCAAATCGCTCAGGTACTGGACTCAGTTGTTCCAAGCATATGATCATGACCGGTCCATTGACTCATGAACTTCGTGAGCAAATTCATCGGATCGATAGATTCGGAATGATCATTTGGTGCTATTATGGGTTATGGAGACTATGTTGTTGGCAAAAGTGTTATCTCCGAGTTTACTATGTAGAAGGTCTTGGTTACAATTTGTTCTCTGTTGTTCAATTCTGCGATTCGGATCTAGAAGTAGCCTTGAGAAAACATACCGCTTCGTTAGAGAACTTGATGGTAAGGAACTTTTAAGAGGCTCACGTGGTTCAAATCTATACACCATCTCCATCGAAGATATGATGAAGTCTTCTCCAATTTGCTTTGTCAAAGGCTTCTAAAACAAAGTCATGGTTATGGCATCGCTGCCTCAATCACCCGAACTCGGCACCATCAATGATCTCACCGAAAGGACTTAGTTGTAGGTTTACCTAGACTCAAGTACGAAAAGGATCATCTTTGTTCAAGATGTCAATTGGGAAAAAGCAAGAAGTATGCCCATAAACCCAAACCTACTAACTCGTCACGAAGTTCTTCATATGATTCATATGGATTTATGTGGACCAATGAGGTGCGTAATATCTTTGGGAAGAAATATGTGTTAGTTGTGGTTGATGATTACTCTAGATTCACACGGTCAAGTTCTTAGGACAAAGGATGAAACTCCGATATCATCATCAAACTCATCAAACACCGCAGTTCGACTTAACAAAACCGCGAATTATTAGAACAGAAAATGGAACCGAGTTTGTCAACAAACAACTTAGTGAATTCTATGAAAGCGTTGGAATCGCCCATCAAAGAAGTGTTCTACGAACTCCTCAGCGTAACGGTGTAGTTGAAAGACTAAATCGAACTCTTGTTGAAGCCGCTAGAACAATGCCGATTTACTCAAAGGTTCCAATGTTTCTCCGGGAATGAAGCAATTGCCACCGCATGCTACATACAAAATCGTTCCTCGATTCACACTGCTCATGGAAAAACTCCATATGAACTTGTCCACAACAGAAAACCTAATCTCTCTTTCCTTCGTGTGTTTGGTGCATTGTGTTATCCAACTAATGAGGTCAAGACTTAGGCAAACTTAGGGCTAAAGTCGACATTGGAGTATTTGTAGGATATGCACCAAACAAAAGGGATACCGAATCTACAACAAAAGAACCCAAATATCATGGAAACAATTCACGTTACGTTTGATGAGTCGATCGGTCAAATGGCTCTGGACAATCCAGCCAGACCCGACTTCAAAACAGTCCCATTGGTTCAACTCTTGTTCCAAACTCCTCTCATGAAACTCCATATGTACCTCCATCCAAGATGATTTAAAGAAATTGTTTGATCCCATGTTTGATGAACTGTATGATCCAAGTACTAATGAGGTGTCGATTCCTACAACAGAGGTCGCCATATTCCTGTGAATGAAGTCAATCCCTCGCCTCAATATCCGTAAGTCAAGCTGCTGTTGATCCTTCGCCTCATCAACAAATCATCATTCTTCAAATGTACATCATGGAACTGCTTCTCGCATCAATGATGAAGTTAATCCCTTTGCTACTCCTCAAGATGCTCCATTTGAAAACATATTTGCTCTCGAATCTTCATCTCAACCATCTTCTTGGGAGACATCGACTCGCTACCTCGCCCTCAACAACTACCACATGAACACCTTAGAAAATGGACTCATGATCATCCATTAGACAACATCATTGAAATCCTTCTCGTCCGGTATCCACTGTAAAATGTTTTACTCGATGCCTTATGGTGCTTCTTTAACTCAGACTCAAAGATCGAACCTAAAGATGTTAAAACTGCTATGAATGAAGACAATGGTTCAATGCCATGCAAGATGAAATTCATGAGTTTGATCGATTAGATGTATGGGAATTAGTACCACCCAGATTGTGCTATGATCATTGCTCTTAAGTGGATCTTCAAAGTAAAGCTTGATGAGCATGGTGATGTTTTGAAAAATAAGGCTAGGTTAGTGGCTAAGGTTATCGCCAAGAAGTTAAGGTATAGACTTTGAGGAATCTTTTGCTCCAGCTTGTTCGTGTCGAGGCGATCGTAATCTTCTTGGCTAATCGCTAGCAAGAACATGGTTGTTTATCGATGGACGTGAAAACCGCATTTTTAATGTAGATCCGAAAGAAGTGGTTTACGCCACCAACCGAGGGTTTTGTGAATTCAGAGTATCCTACTCATGTTTATCGCTTGAAAAGGCCCTATATGGTTTGAAGCAAGCTCTAGAGCATGGTATGATCTGTTGTCAAAGTTTCTTCTATCTACCGGATTCAGAAAGGAGCAATTGATCCTACTTTGTTCACCGTAAAGTCGTGCAAACACTTAATTCACGCTCAAATTTATGTTGATGACATTATTTTGCCTCGACCGACCTAATGGAATGTGATCGCTTTTCAAATGAAATGAGTTCAAAATTTCAAATGTCAATGATGGGACAAATGTCATTTTTCTGGGATTACAAATTTCGCAAAGTCCCGAGGCATTTTCATAAATCAATCTAAATATGCAACCGAGATCTTAAAGAAATTTGGATTTGATTCATGTGACCGCTGACACTCCCATGATTGATCGAACCAAACTAGATGAGGACCACTGTGGATCATGATTGACCAAACAAAATATCGTAGTATGATTGGATCCCCGATGTACCTCATCGCTAGTAGACCGTACATCTTGTTCATTTGTTTGCATGTGTGCTAGATACCGTGCTAAGCCTACTAAAAGCACCTTGAAGCGGTTAAACGGGTCTTCGGTATCTCGAACCATCAATATGGGACTATGGTACCAAGGACACCGTATGTCACTAACGGCCTATCACGGATGCCGATCATGCAAGTTGTCAAGATACACGTCAAGCACGCCCGGAGGTGCTCGGTTTTTGGGTGATAAGCTTGTGAGCTGGTCTTCAAAGAAGCAAATGAGTACTTCTATTTCCTCTACAGAGGTGAATACATAGCCATGTCATCTTGTTGTGCTCAAATCTTATGGATGAGATCTCAATTATCCGACTATGGCTTTGAATTCAACAAAATCCTCCAGATCGTGATAATAAAGTGCTATTGCTCTCTCATGCAACAACGTTCAACACTCAAGAGCAAAGCATATCGACATTCGACATCATTTCATCGTGGAACAAGTGGAAAAAGGTGTGGTGGAACTCTATTTTGTGAGGTCCGAATATCGGTTAGCGTACATCTTCACCAAAGCTCTTCCAAGAGAACGTTTGAGTTTATTCTTCCACGACTAGGCTTGAAAAGCCTTCAACCTGAAACACTCAAACGTCTTCAGGAGGAAGACGAGGAGTAAAGTTCAATGCTCATCTATCTCTTGTATATATCTATTCGAAAATCAAAATACAAAATTATAAAACCTTCAAAATCCATAAAAATCTGAAAAATTCAAAAAATTTTCAAAAATATTGTCAATTTGTCATGCTTTTTCTCGATTCGACAATATCTACGGTCTTTGTGCTGTCATTCAAAGAATGACACGGGACTTTAGATGTTGTTCAATTAAAAAAAAAAAAAAAAAAAAAAAAAAAATTATTTTTGGGAGAAAGAGAAACAATGGTTTATTGTCATTTCAGCGAGAACCGCTTTTCAAAGAAAGAACAGAGCCATGCTTTACCATGTTTTCAAATTCCATGCTCGATTCGTAAACATTTATCTGCTGAAAACTAACGCTTTGAAAAATAACTCGGTCTCTATTTTGATAATCATCGGGACTTATTTGTCAAAATCTCTATCTCTCAATCAACAACCTATGTCATTGATTGAGGAGAATGATTTCAATTAAATTAAAAGTTATTTGGCATTAAATTGTTTTCAAAAGATGTACATGCATGTTTCAATCAATGGAGTTTAAAGACTTAATATCCGATCCATATCAGTTAAAACAGTTTCTTAATCAAGTCATAATTCTCCTTAAAAGCTTTCAAATCAATTTAAATCTACAGAGATCACAAATCTCAAATGATTTGATAATTGTGATCGGGGGAGAATTTGTGATTTAAATTGGACTTAAACTGAGGATTCGGTAAATGGTTTTACAAGGATGTACATGTTATCCTCCCCGCATGTGACAAACGATTTCAAATTTTCCATTCACATGTTGAGGAGGAGCATCTATCTTACACCTATGACTTGAAACGTGATCATTTATCTCAATCAGTGGGTTCCTCTAGTATGTGCAAACTCCTTTCAAACCTCGAGGCACATATTGAGGGGAGCAAATTTATGGAAACCTCATCCTTCCCGAAAATGCTTTATCTTCTTGATTTGATCGTGGAAGTGATGTTGATATCTTTAGAAAATGGTAATCAAAGAAGTAAATTCTTCCTCTTGCCTCCGTGTGCAAAACGATTTCACATTTGATGCACATGTTGAGGGGAGCACTTGTTCTAAAAATATCAAAACAATTCAGTACAAAATGTTTTGATAATATATCACAAGTATCCGGATTGATTTTCAAATGGTTTTCAATTGGTTCCAATGGCACATACCAAATTGACCGACCAACTTTACTTTATGTACGGTGATATAAGGATGATAAGGTTAGGTATGTGTTCCCATGATCCGTGCCCCAGCTGTATACCAACCCCTCCACCTCCACCACAAAATTTGATTCGCCTCCAAACGGTCAAGTTTAATCACACAAGCTAGCCACTTGTGAATGGCTAACCGTAACAAACTTAAAACATTTCGAAGCAAATGCAATTTAGATCGAGAATATAGTGGATTCTGGTCGTTAAGTCCCACGGAGGATGAATTGGTGTTTAACATGACGGATGTCGAATAATCACTAAGGATAGTGATCAGAAGGATTTTGAGATATTTATACCTAAAGAAAATATTTGTAAATTACAGGGCTTAAATGCAAATTAAAGAAAATTAAAAGCTAAAATATATTAAATAAATGCTATCACTATTTTACAATGATGTTTTCTTGATTTATAAAACAAAATAACTTAAATAAACTATTTTAACTAAACGTAAACTTAAATTATCTAAAACGTGACTTAAAATGAAAACGTCATGCTATATAAAATTACGCGAACAAGCAAGCAAAACGTAAAATTTATGAAATAAAAGTCCTACGAATGTAAAAACAATTTCTTACTTCTATATGACAAAAGAAAATTTTAGAAAAAATTTATATTTTTTAGACTTTATATTTTTATTATGAATCAAATACGATTTTACACTAATTAAATGTTTAAAAATACTAAAACTATTGAGAAAAATCAAACTTTTTATAAATTACTTTATACTAATACAAAGTTAAGAAAATACAAAAGTTGAAAAGCTATATTAAATAAGCTGAAATAAGCAAATAAGCTCGTATAAGCTTAAAATGAAAACAAGGGTTATGTATTTAATAGTGCAAAGAAAAAGAAAAAAAGACCCAAGGGCGAGTGGTAGTGTGTGTGTGGTGGTGGGTGGCTGTGGTTCGAATCCAAGCAACGCCTTTTGCTAACTTTTTATTTTGGACTTTTTCTTTACAAACTTATTAAGAATACTAAAATAAGCACTTTATATAACTACAACTTTATTGAAAACCACAAATAAGCTCGGTTTGAGCTTATTATACTCAACAATGGACAAAAATTAGGAAATAAGCAAAAGATTAAGCCAAAATGGCTTATAAGCTAAAAATAAGCAAAGGAAAACTGGAAATAAGCTAAGCACTGTTAACAAGCTAAAATGAAAACTGGAAAAGCAATTTATCTAAGAAATAAGCACTAGGATTTACTTCAAATAAGCACAAGATTATTTGTTTTGCACAGGGCACTAATTAGTTTACTAGGTACTTTCTAGCTAAATTTTAAGCACTTTAATAAGCTAATAAATGAAAATGAAAACTAGAATTAACAAGCTAACCAACTGAACTTTCTAAAAAACTAAATAATAAAGTTTGGCTTCCATTAATTAGCTTGTGACAAGCTTTTGAAAAACCGAAAACACTGCTTTATTGTTGAACCGAATGGAATGGGACAAACAAAAGCACTTGGCTGACCTATCAAATAAGCTATAGATTGAAAAGCTAAACTTGGAACTTTTAGATAGCTAGGTGAGCTTCAAAAGCTAAAGGACACAAGCTAGACTTCTATTGAGCTCTGTGTGAGCTTGTGAAGTGGGTTATCAACCGTGCACATGACACTTCTTCGAAAAGGGTCTAAAAGAAGTCGATGAATAAGCTATTTATAGGCTGAGAAGAAGTAAGCTTGTATTTTTCTAATTTAGTTTAGCAGCTAAATTTTAATATCCCAAAAGCTTAAAGGCTAAAACTTAATATTAAACACACAATAAAATTATCTATTTTATTCAAAACCACTAAGCTTGAAATTGACTTTTTAAAATAAACTAGTAAGTTGACTTTATGAGATTTGAATGATCCTAGATAATCATATTTGATGTATTAAGCTACTATAAGACCGATTTAGGCTATATAAACAACTTTACACTAGTGTGCATGATTATGCAATTAAAAATCCTAACAAAGGAACAAGAAATTAAAGATAATAAGTGATTTTGACTTTTACTAATCCTAGGTGCAATCAAATGCCTAAAGTAACTATATTATACCTAAGTAAGACTATAGCAACTAGTATTAACGATCGAAGGTGGGAGAGGTGGAAACGGTGGTGAAACCACTTGGTTTTGGTTTAACAGTGTGAGGGAGGGTGAGCAGTGGTGGCGGTTTTATTTCATTTAAATTTTGGGCGGGTTGGGGTAATGGGTGGGTTGGATTGGATTTGATATATAGGATCCGTTTGGTTTGTATTAAGCACAAGGACCATAGTTGTAATTTGGTGAAAGTGAGGGGCTGAACCTGTAACATTTCCAAAGCTAATACAAGAGTTAAACTTGCCAAGTTTTATTTACCAAGGACCATAAATGTTATTTTTCCAATTTTTAAATGTCCAAGGGCCAAAACTGTCAATTTTGTAAACTTGAGGGACCAAATATGTAATTTCTCCAAAGTTCACTATAAGGACCAATTTTGTCATTTATTAATAGTACAAGGTTAAAATTTGATAATTTTCACTTTTTAAATTAACCAAGGACTATGTTTGACAATTTTCAAACTTTAGGGACTAAAGTTGTCATTTTGTAAATTTTAAACTTTAAAGGGTTTGTTTTGACAACTTTTGAATCCCATGGACCTTAAATGACATTTTACAAGTTTTTTGAATTACCAGGGACTAGTTTTGACAATTTTTGAAACTTGGGGGACTAAAACTACCAATTATGCAAACTTGATACGTTTTTCATCTAATTTTGGTATTTTTGCATTTAAAACACATAAAACACTTATTTGTGATATTTTTATCATTTTGATGTATTTCGAGTGTTTTCGGATGTTTTGCGATCTAGATAGTACAAAATGATGAGTATTTGACACTCATCAATCCCCACACTAAGATATTGCTAGTCCCTAGCAATGATTTATGAAAAGTTAATGGATTTTATCTCTTTACCAAAATCCATTACTTCTAGAGTAGCCAATTGTTTTAGTTCAAGTAAGAACTTTGGTACAATGATAACCAAATGATTTTGAGCAAATCATAAGTCAGAACGGTTTGATTTGTCTTTACGAAGCCGTTTATCGGACTAGCCAACTCTTAGATAAATTATCAATATTATCTTTGGTGAGCTGATTACCAATTATGGATTTCCAACTGCCTTTACCACAAGCCATAAACTAGCGGGCTAGCCAACTCTTCACTAATTAAAGATATGGTGAGCTGAACACCATACAATTTTGGGCAAATTGCAAGCCATCAACGGATTTGAGAAATCTTTACCAAGAGCCGTTTGCTCCTGGATTAGCCAATCCTTATGTGGGTTAGACATGGTGGACTGATTACCATTTGTTGTGTTTAGTACATAGTACTTCCACTAAATTTTTTTTTTTTAAATTTGGCCATTTTGGGGGAAAAAGGGACTAAAATGGTACATTTATGATCAAATTCGCCAGAATTTCCCCCCCAAACTTAGAAATGAATATTGTCCTCAATATTCAAAGTACCGTCTGTTATGCCGAAACTTAGAACGTAAAAAGATAACATTATTAACCAAGTGTAGAAACACAACAATTATTCTCTTTTTTAATATTTACAATTTTCATTCATTTTTTAGATCTATATACAACATGTGGGGCATCTCCCCCACACTAGGGTGGTACACACGGGTGAAAACCCATGTTTAACTATTGTTTTTGATTACCGAGTCGCTAGCTTGACTCGACCCCGAATTAAATTGTTCATAGGGAAGCAAAGTGGAAGAAACAATCTCCATCGGACTTTCATTCAAGATGTTTGTATAAACATTGAAGTATGTGAAAGTTCCACACCGATGAGATATACATAGAACCGGCTCACAAATGATAAATGAAAATGCCGGGGTAAAAAATAATGTCTTCATTCCCGAAGGAGTGAAGAACAGGAGAAGCCACGGGATAGGTGAAGAAGAGAAAGAGAATCATGATAAACATCATTACTAACTCATCATCATCAGAAAGGGAATTCATGATAGCATGAATTTCATCTTTTAAGCTCAATTGGTCTAGACATATTCTGGGTGGGAGGGATGGGATTTTGATATCAAGCAAGTTCTCATGGCTGAGAACATTTCCCTCCGGAACACAAAGATCATTTATGTCTAGATCATAGTGGAAGTTATCATACTCTGGTAGAGATATGATATGAGTGAGTCCAAAGGAGAACTTCTCGTAAAGAGAATCATTCACATGAAGTGAGTTTGTGAACTCTTGTTCCATTGTGGGCTCATTACTATCCTCGTCAAAGATTGGATTGTTAGAAATCCAAGTGAATTCAGATTCAAATTCAAATAGAGGATTGGTGAAAGTAGCTTTGAATGTTTCGGGAACAAGGTGATTAACATTCTCTATTGGACTGTTAGGGTGAGAAGTGAGTGAACGATCATTATAAAGGAGACTTTCAATTTCTCCTCGGTTGGCTTTGAAATCAAAGAGATCATCATCACTTTCCGATGAAAGTGGAATGATGTGAGTGAGTTCATCGATAAACTCCTCGAAGAGGATCAACATAAAATGTGAAAGTGATGCCTCAACATTTTCAATGTCTCCATAAGATTTACAATCATCGCTAAAATCGGAGAAAGTCTCAAAATGATCTTTTGAACACTCAAGAGGGAAGGGTATCACACATATGGTCAAAGTTCCTGTGACTCTCTTGGGATTGGGACAAGGTCCTCAACACTAGACTTTATGAATTCGTCCGATTCCTTTTCGTGAACAAGTGTCAAGATGCTCGTCCCCATGTTCGAGAGAGTGAGTGGGAGCTTGGTGTGATGGCGGTTGCTTGAGAATGAATCTCAACCGCTGGGATATCAACCGATGAACTTGATGAATCTTTATAAAATTGTAGGATACCAAGTGCATCCTCATCATCACCGCCATCGTGAATAAACGAAATTAAGAGCTAGATCATTGCTTTTCTTTTGCAATTGATTCCCTAATAGATTTTTCAAAAGCAATTTGGGAATTTATTTTAGCGACTGCTCTTGACTAGCAATTCTTCCATGGATTTCTCATGTGAATTTTGAATGACGGGACATTGTGGGAGTGGAGATTTGTCAAACCGGACGGTTGACATTGATAATCATCATGAGGACCCCACAATATACACAAGAAAAAGCGGGAACATTATGAAATGTTGTTTTACTCAACTCCTCGATTCTTTTCACCGACTCGTAAGCTCTAGATAAGTGTCTTGTTGGGTTTGCCGAGGAGTTTGAGTCATTTGGCAATCGTGGAGGTTGGTCGTGATATGGATAGTCGTAATTGTTACAAGGAAATGGATTCCTGTTTGACAATCGAGCGGAAATGGGACCTCCACAGTTCTCACAACAAGAAAGCTCATGAGCCCGGATTGGTGAATCATATGGATATTGGTCATAACCAAAGTTTCGAGCATCACCGAGAACTGTTCATAGACAATCTTGTTTCGGATTGACATTCAAATCCTTGGTGAGGACCTCCACAAAATTCACAAAGAGTTATGTTGATTATATGAAGATAAATCGAAATTTGTGGTGGGTAGTTGGAAAAATTTGAGGGTCGTTAAATGAGTTCGGATTAGGATCATAATCAAATGAATTCCTCGAACCACAAAACAAACAACTCTTGTTCGAATATCATTACCACACTGCACACACGTACACGTGACTGTGGTGAACCAAAAGAGGCTCACCACAACCGACACAAGGAATAAACGATTCTATTTGAGAGTTATGAGAAGGAATCGGTTCATTCAAAGAATCAACAAAACCAACATGGTGATCGAATGACTATTAAGACTCAAGAACATTTTGAAAAATCCGGAGGTGGGACAAGGGGTGTGCTCGAGAGCTAGCAATTTCCATCACTTCCGTTATGGTCTCCGGTTCGGTTCTTGAGCAATGTGAAGATTAGGCAAGTCATTCTTGCTAGTCACCGGTCTAAATTTCGCATGTTTGCTTTTAACCGTAAATCGTGAAAGTGTAGGATCAATTTTAGACGGCTTAGGAGCAATCGAGGGGTTAGATCTTTGGATAACCGTAGGTTGGACGATTAGCACCTCCATTATCGGAGGAAGTACCGGTCCTTTGTCACCCCGGTTTCTCGTTCCATTTCCCTACGCGAATTAATGGATCATCATGAACAACACGAATTCTTGACATTTGTGATAAAGTAGGAAGTTTTTCAACTTCGTTCGAATCGTCGTCGTAGTCGAGAGATTCCATGAGAATAGAAGAAGTTAGAATCAAATGGATGAGGTAAAGGAATAAAGAATCAAAAAGGGTAAGAGGGTAAAGATGAATATTTTTAGATTTTTGGATAAATATTTTGTAAAACAAAGAATGAAAATATTTTGGTGTTGTTAACACTTTAGGAAAAGTGTTAATGAACTTTTGATTTTGATTAACCTTTACAAAAGCATTTACAAAAGGTGGTATATGTGCAAGTATGGTCTGAAAGCGCTTAAAACACGCTTCTGACCTCCCGTGGCGCCAAAATTTGATTGGTCCCGAACCGTCAAGCTATATCACACAAGCTAACCACTTGTGAATGGCTTACCGTAATAAACTTAAAACTGCTCGGAAACCAATGCAATTTAGATCAGAGGAATATAGGGGATTCCTGGGTCGTTAAGTCCCACGGAGGATGAATTGGTGTTTCACACAGACAGATGTTGAATAATCACTAAGGATAGTGATCAGAAAGGATTTTGAAATATTTATACCTAAAGAAAAGATTAATAAATTACAGAGACTTAAATGCAAATTAAAGAAAATTAAAAAGTTAAAATATATTAAATAAACGCTATCACTATTTTTAAAATCGATGAACGTTTAAAACCTAAAACGTACGTTTAAAAAAAATTACGTAAACGTACCAAATAAAACGTGAGTTTTAAGAAATAAAAGGCCTACAAATATAAAAATAACATTTTTATAATCCTAATAATAAAAGAAAATTATTAGAAAAAAAAATTATTTTTACAACTATTTATTTAATTATTATTAATTAAAAACTATTTATTAAGTATTTAAAATGCACTAAAATATAAGAAAATACAAAATTAACCTAGAAAAATGAAATTATAACTTATAAAAATCTAAAATATGATAAAACTTATTTTAAAACTGAAAATATATATTTTACACTTTTTATGTATTTATTATTAATTTAATACTATTTAAAACTAATTAAAATGCTAGAAAATACTATTTAAACCAAGAAAATTATGGAAAAATATTTTTTTGGCTTTTTATATTTATCTTAATCTAGGAAAATTGAAAACATATTTTTTTAAACTTTTTCTGATTTATTTGTATTAAAAGCTATTTAAAAAGACTTAAAAACCATTTAAAATAAAGAAAAATAGCAAACAGTGCAGGAAAAATATAAAAAATTCAGGAAAAGTATAAAATATTATTCTAAGTTTATAAAAAATATAAAAACATATGCTTAAGTGTGAGAATATGAGGCTGCAGTGAAACTGCTTATAAATAAGCACTTCAAAATAAGCCAAAGTCCACAAATGGACACCAAATGAACACAGAAGCTAACTAATGCTAAATTAAGTATAACTTAACTAATTAACAGTACCCTAGATCACTAAAGAAGCTTAAATTAGTTTTGAGCTTATGAGATTATTTAAGCAAAACAGTGATTAGGTGGACTACTTTAAGCTATTACACAGGCTAAACAAATAAGCTAAATGGAAAAACAGATATAGGGACCTAAAGATCACCTAGCCTACTATAATTGGACCAAAAATCAGCTCCTCACAAGCTTGAATGAAGCTTATGCAAGGGCTGCAAGTTGTGCCTGTGCACACTCAGTGAATGCTGAGTGTGTGCACAGGGCATGCTTTTTGACAAGGGGGTCAAAAGAAACTAGAAAATAAGCACTGAATAAGCTAAGCAAAGATGAACTATCATTTTTCTAATTTAGTTAAGCAACTAAACTTTACTATCCCAGAAGATTATAAGCTAAAACTTAATAATAAACACACAATAAAATTCTAAAGTTTATTCAAAAACTGCATTTAGGAAATTTTGACTTTTAAAGACAGAAATGGAATTTTGACTTAACTGAAATTAGATGATTCTATGGACTGAACATGTTATAATAAGCTATGATAAGATGATTTTAAGCTAAAGTATCAAGTTATTAACTACTTTAATGAATTTCACACTAAAAATTCCAACATTTAACTGTTAAAGGTAGATTAAAGATGTTTTTGACTTTTATACTAATGAGGACTAAAATTTATGCTTTGACTGAGCTTTTAAACACTAAAGGGACATGAAACAACAACAAGCAATGTCACAAATGCTCTCTAACAGGCTTGACTTAGCAAATCCAAACACCCCTTTTAGAAGCAGTTGTGAAGCATTAAGAACTAAAACAAGTTTTTAAACTGATAAATCTACTAATTAATCTTGTAATAACTATATTTAAACAAGTTTAAATCAAAATTAACAGGTGTGAAGGACTTATACTAAAAAATGTAAAAATCAAGAAAATAGCTTACAAGATGAGATTCAAGCATAAACATGGAACCAATGACTGAGATCACACCCTATAGCTTTCCACAAAGCTCTATACCCAAAAGAAATCCAAATTCAACCTTGCTTCAATCTCTGGCATCCTCTCCATGGAATTTTTTATTTTCTCACTATTTTTTCTTGATTTTTGTGAATTTTTCTGTTTTAACTACAAACTGATTTTTTTTCTTCTGAAAGCTTATACAAGCTTTGTAAGGAGCTTATAAGAGCTTTAAAGTTCATAAACAACACTAATAACAACCTTCAAATATTTTGAGAATTCGAACTTGTAAATAAGCATAAACTGAATTTGTAAACCTTAACTGAAATTAACACTGAAAATAAGTTTTTATTGCAATAAGATAACTTAACAAAAAGCTTGAAAGCTTTGAAATACACTAGAACTTGAAAAATTAACTAAAACGTCATATCCTAAACTAAATTACACTACTTTTTCTTCATCCTTGCTTCTTTTCCCATTTATAATGATTCTTTAGGTTCCTTGTCGACCTCTGATACTTTCCCACCATTTCTTAGCCATTGGATCTTCTTATTTCATCACATTCGTCCATGTGGAGTTTTGGCGGGAAAAGTCATAGAGCAGTTTTTTAGCATTTAATGGGGTAGTGAGTGGGCTTGCAAGGTGGAAAGGTGTGATAGTGAGAGGTAGGAGAGGTGGAAAGGTGGGGAGAGGTGGAAACCAGTGGTGAAACCACTGGTTTTGGTTTAACAGGTGTGAGGGAGAGGAGTGAACAGTGGTGAGCGGTTTTATTTCATTTAAATTTTGGGCCGGGTTGGGGTAATGGACTGGGTTGGATTGGATTTGATATATAGGATCCGTTTGGTTTGTATTAAGCACAAGGACCATAGTTGTAATTTGGTGAAAGTGAGGGGCTGAACCTGTAACATTTCCAAATCTAATACAAGAGTTAAACTTGCCAAGTTTTATTTACCAAGGACCATAAATGTTATTTTTCCAATTTTTAAATGTCCAAGGGCCAAAACTGTCAATTTTGTAAACTTGAGGGACCAAATATGTAATTTCTCCAAAGTTCACTATAAGGACCAATTTTGTCATTTATTAATAGTACAAGGTTAAAATTTGATAATTTTCACTTTTTAAATTAACCAAGGACTATATTTGACAATTTTCAAACTTTAGGGACTAAAGTTGTCATTTTGTAAATTTTAAACTTTAAAGGGTTTGTTTTGACAACTTTTGAATCCCATGGACCTTAAATGACATTTTACAAGTTTTTTGAATTACCAGGGACTAGTTTTGACAATTTTTGAAACTTGGGGGACTAAAACTGCCATTTATGCAAACTTGATACGTTTTTCATCTAATTTTGGTATTTTTGCATTTAAAACACATAAAACACTTATTTGTGATATTTTCATCATTTTAATGTATTTCTGAGTGTTTTCAGATGTTTTTGCAGTCTAGATAGTACAAAAATGATGAGTATTTAGACACTCATCAACTAGCGCCAGGACGAGCTTCTCAATTGGAGTATAATTCATCTCCGGGCCTTTTAGGGCGCGGCTGACGAAATACACTGGCTGTTGCCTTGATTCCCTTTGTGCTAACAAGACCGCGCTTACAGCTTCTTGGGATGCGGCCAGGTACATAATCAATTCTTCCTTTGGCTGTGGAGCTATGACCATTGGTAGGTTAGCAATGTGCTGCTTTATTTCTTTGAATGCTTGCTCCGCCTCCATTGTCCAATAAAAGTCGCTCTTTTTGATGCACTTTTTCAATGTCTTGAAGAACGGGAGGGACCTCTCCGCTGACTTGGACATGAAACGGCTGAGGCTGGCTAGTTTTCCATTCAGAGACTGCACTTCCTTTTTGGTCGTCGGGGATTTGAGGGTAGCTACGGCCGCAGACTTGTCTGGGCAGGCTCGGATGCCCTCTTTGCTCACCACATGACCCAGAAACATCCCCTGTTCCGCCCCAAATGTGCACTTCTTGGGGTTAAGCTTCATGTTGATGTTCCTTAGGGTCTTGAAGGTTTCGCTCATATCCCTGAGTATTTCGTCCTCTGAATGGCTCTTGATGACTAGATCGTCAACGTACACTTCCAGATTTCTTCCAATCTGTTTCTCAAACGCCTTATCCACGAGTCTTTGGTATGTGGCGCCGGCGTTTTTCAGACCAAAAGGCATTTTTGTGTAGCAGAAGATGCCTTGGTTCGTGTGAAACGCTGTCTTCTCTTCGTCCCCGGCCGCCATCTGTATCTGGTGATACCCTTTGTACGCGCCAAGAAAGCATTTGAACGGGGTATCCGCAAAGGGATTCGACCTTCCAGTCAATTTCCGGCAAGGGGTAGCAATCTTTTGGGCAAGCTCTGTTTAAATCCTTGAAGTCCACACACATTCTCCAGCTCCCGTCGCTCTTTTTGACGAGCACGAGGTTAGACAGCCAATCGTGGTAGTGTACTTCCTTCATGATCCCCGCTGCCACTAGTTTGGTGACATCCTCGTTGATTGCTTTGTTTCTTTCTGGGGCCTGTCCTCTCTTCTTCTGTCGTACCGGGTGATAACCGTCCCGGACATTCAGTTTATGTTCCGTGATTGTCCGCGGAACTCCGGTCATGTCGGAAGGTTCCCAGGCAAAGATGTCCAAGTTGTTCTTTAGCAGGTCGCTGATCTGCGCAAAACCGTCAAGTCTAATCACACAAACTGGTCACTTGTGAATGACCACCGTAATGACTTAAAACAGTTCGGACACAAATGCAATGAAGATCGAGGAGTATAGAGTCTCCCGGTCGTTATGTCCCGTGAGCTATGCAATGGATTATCAGACGTATAGTGATCGCGAGATTTGAACGGAAAAGGAGATTGAGAATTATTATAACTACGGAAAAAGGACATAAACTACAAGGGCTAAAATGAAAATTAAAGGAAATTAAAAAGATTAAAAATATTAAATAAACGCTATCACTATTTTTAAAATGATGAACGTTTAAAACTTAAAACTAAAAACTTACGTTTAAATTAAAATTACGTAAACGTACAAAATAAAAAGTGAAACTTATACAATATAAATCCTAAAAATATGAAAAATACATTTTTACAATCCTAATGATAAAAGAAAATTTATGGAAAAAGAAAATTATTTTTATAACTAATTATCTAATTAAAAACTATTTTTAACTAATAATTAAGTACCTAAAATACAAGAAAATAGGAAATGAGGCTAGAAAAATAAAATTATAAAATGGAAAAGTCTAAAATATCTAAATAGAATTTTCAAAACTATTTTTGTATTTTTATGATTATTTTTCTATTTTCTAGGAATTAAATACTATTAAAAACTAATTAAATTATCTAAAAATACAAATTTAACTAAGAAAAATATGGAAAAATATGTTTTTGGCTTTTTATATTTATCTTAACTTAAGAAAATTGAAAAATTATTTTTTTAAACCTTTTCTTAATTTTTTTGTATTAAATGCTAATTAAAAATACTTAAAAACTAAATTAAATTAAGAAAAATAGCAAAACAACTTAGAAAAATCTGAAAATTTCAGGAAAAGTCTAAAATAAAATAAGGAATAAAGGAAAAATAGAAAAACAGGAGGTTGTTAGGAGGAATAAGGATCTGATGAGGAAGTGCTTATTGAAATAAGCACTTCAATAAGCAAATTGAATCCAAAAGCCACCAAACTGATACACAAGATGCAGTATGCCAAAGGAACATAAATGGAACAAATTTCAACAAGCACTAACCACTGATAAGCTATCTACAACAGATTTATGATATGAGATATAAGCTAAAAAGCAGATTCTAGGGGCTACTTTGGAAGCAAGCACAAGCCACAATTTAAGCTAAAAATGAAAACAGGCAATTGGAACCTATCTTAGACCTTGCTAAGATCAAATACACCAAAACTCAAACCTTGGTGAGCTCACATGATCCTGTGCAGACCTTGCAAAACTTACTCAACCCTTGTGCAGTTAACAGTGCCCTGCACAGGGGATTCATCACTATTTTGACAAGCCTGTTTAAGCTTATAGAAAAAATTACAAAAATCTGATAAAATAGCCATAAGAAATTAGACCAGGATGACTCTTTAAAATCACTAGTTTCATTGAAATTGGTTAAGAAATGAGTTCAGTAAAATTCTTCCTAACTGACCCCAAAACAGGTTTCAACATTTTGACTTTTAATGAAAAACTTGGAAAGTTGACTAAAATGGATTTTGAAGCTAATTTTTGGATTGAAAATGATATTAATAGGTGAAATAATACTAATGAAAACTACTTCTAAGATTTATGAACATAAAACAAGCTTTGGATCTTACAAAAAACTCAACAGTAAGCTGCTAAAGGATTTAAGATGTAATTTTGACTTTGAGACCTTGCAGACAAAATATTAAGACTGATATGAGCATGAAATGGCTAAGTAAGCATGAAACAACAGAAACCAACCCTTGCATCAACCTATAACTCAGTTAAAGCCAATGAACCAAACACTCTTTTAAGTACTGAAATGCATTTTTAATCACACTAACCACTGATCCACTTTGTTTTAATGATCAAAATAGACTTACATGACAATAATACAACTACATAAACAAGTTAAAACTAGAGATGACCACAGAAACAGTTATAAGCTAAAACTACAATATGACTTGAAATATGAAAATGAGAAAATTACTAACCACTATCCAGTTGGTTTGCAGACCAAAACCAGAACCAATGCTACACTAATTGAACCTACTCCAACCCAATTCAAGCATCTGCAACATCCATTTTCATTCCCAATCCCAATGTGCACCCACAGTTGACTATTGTTGACCAATTTCCAAAGTTGCATAAAATGTAAATATAAGCTTATACAAAGCTTTAGCCAACTTATTAAAGATTGTTTGAGCTTAAAACTAAGCTGCTAACAGATGTAACATAGGACTTTGAGAATGAGAAATTCAACAGTGAGATAAAATATGGAAATGGAACTCAGGATTGAATTGATACTGAAATTAAGTTGTAATACACTTGGGTAACTTTGTTTGATACAAATTGAGTGGAAAATACAGTTAAGAACTAATTAAGACATACTAATTTAAGAAACGACATACATAATTGAAGAACTAAAACTAACTACTCCTTCTAGCTTCCTCTTGTCTCTTTTTATGCTCCAAAGTGCTTGTCTCCCTCCTCTGTACAATTCCCAGCATAAATCTAAGCCATTGGATGGATTTTGAGCAATCATGGCCGTTTGATGGTTTTGGCGCCAATTCTCGTTTTGATATCAGAGACAGGGAAATGCTTTGCATTAAATGCATTGAGAGGTTGGTGAGGAGGGGGGAGACAAAGGGCGGTGTAGGGTGGTTTTAGGTGGCTTTAGGTGGGAGCAGACAGGGATGTCGGGGAGACAGGGAAAGGGGCGGGTTTGTTTATGTTTAAATATTGTTGGGTGGGTTGGTCGGGTTAAGGGCTTGGACCGGGTAAAAGGATTTGGGCCAAAGGGGTTTTGTTTTGGGCTTGGGTAATTAAATAGGTCCGTTTGGTTTTGGCTTAATAACAAATAAGGACCACAAGTGCAATTCTTTGAAACCAAGGGACCAAACCTGTAAATTATGAAGATTTAATCCAAGGACTAATGTTGCCAACCTTAAATAGACCAAGGTCTAGTTTGACATTTTTGAAAATTTCCAAGGACTAAATTTGACCAATTTTGGATTTTCAGGGACTAAACTGTAATTTTCTCAAAACTTCTAGATTTTCCACCAAAGGACTAAATATGACAATTTATGATTTTAAAAAGACCTTTGGTGACTTTTCTTTTGAAATTTTGGCTCGGGGACTATTTTGACAATTTTATAAACTTGGGGACTAAAGCGCAATTTTGCAAATTTGATATGTTTTCATCGATTTTGATATTTTGCATTTAAAACACATAAAACACGATTTGTGATATTTTGATCATTTTGATGTGTTTCGAGTGTTTTCGATGATTTTGCGTTTATTTTATACAAAAATGATGAGTATTTACACACTCATCAGTCGCAGAGGCTCTTCTTTCCTTTTTCGCTTAACCCGCCCCCTATTGCGACCGTTTGGTCGGGGAACTTTTGGTTGATTGCCACCGCGACTCCTTCTTTCACTTCTGTAGTCGTATGGCCGGGCTCTGGTTCCACGATCATTCTGCACTCAACCGGGACCACCTTGTCACTGTGCAGAGTCACAACTCCGCCACGGGTAGGAAATTTTAGCATCCCATGCGCCGTGGATGGCACTATCCTTAACAGCCTAATCCCCGGACGTCCAATTATTCCGTTGTAGGGGGACGGAGATCGTACAACCATGAAATTCATCTAAGCACTGGCTGAGTTCTCCTCGTCTCCCAACGTAACTTCCAAGAGGATCTGTCCTAATGGCCACGAGAGTTCTCCACTAAAACCCAACAGTGGCGACGTGGCAGGAATTAGTCTTTTGCGGATATCTGGGCTTAGCTTGTTGAAGCAATGCTCATACAGAACTTCTGAGGCGCTTCCATTGTCCACGTACATCCTGTGGATTGTGCATCCTTCCACATCCGCCTTGATCACCAGCGGATGATCATCCCAGTCATCCCCGGATATGGGAGGGAAAGATATTTCCATGCTCAAGACTCCTTCTGGGCCCAGCTTGGGTTTGACCGAACGCTGCCAAGTGTTGACCATGTATATGGCGTGGGCTTTGTCTTTGGCTGCGGTCTCTTTCTTTCCTCCCTTGGGGCCGCCATTCTTTTGTGCTCCGTTCTTGATCTCTTTGACCAGATGTGCGAGCTGTCCGGACCTGACTGCCTCCTCTATTTGTTTTTTCAACTAATAGCATTCTTCCGTGTTGTGCCCCTTTTCCCTGTGAAAATCACAGTATTTGTCTTTATTTCTGGATTCGGCCGGGCCGGACATTGGTGGAGGGGCTGTGAATTTGACCGTATCCATGGCCAGGATTTCTTTCGGTGTCTTTGTGAGGGGTGTGAACCTGTCCCCTCTCTTCCTCTCCGGCCTTGAGCGGTTCCTAAACTCCCCTTTCCGTTCGGAGATCTGGATGCTTTTCTGTCCTTGGTCCTGGTTCCTCCACTGGGGGTGTTTCTTCTTTGACTGGTTGGCTACGGCCACCTCCCCTCTGAGGAATGCCTTCACAACCTTCCACATTTCATCCTGCGACTGGGGGATGTTGTCATTGAGCCTTTTGATTAGTTCCGGGTTTGTTATCCCGTGCATGAAGCCAGACACTCTCATGCACTCTGGGGCTCCCTTCACGTACATGCTCTCCGTCTTGAAGCGTTCCACGAATGCCTCCGTGGACTCCCCTTCTCGCTGCTTTATATGGTGTAATTCAACAGGATCTTTCGTATACTTCTTCTGCTGTAGGAAGTACGAGAGAAAGCGTGACCTCAATTCCTCAAAACTGTCGATGCTTTCCGGATTTAGCTCATCGAACCAGCCGCGGGCGTGCCCAACGAGGGTGGAGTTAAACATGTGGCACCATGTGGGCATGGCCCATCTTTCCACTTTTGCCGCAGTCTGGAAGATCTTCAAATGATCCTCTGGATCTCCTGTCCCATCGTATGTGATGTGAGCTGGCATTCTTGTTCTGTCCGGGAACTCGAAATTCCGTATGCGACGGGTGAAGGGGTCTGTGTCAGCCACGTCATACGGGGAATAGAGGTCGTCATCGTCCCGTTTCTTGCTTTTCGGGGTGGACCTCCGGTGTCCTCCGGTGCTTTCCCCGCTTTCCGGGGTAGATACTTCCCTTGTTCTACTGCGGCATGAGTGATATGTTTCTCCTCCGCCCGACTTCGAGTGGGACGTACTGCCGCGGGTAACACTCCGGCTTCGTTGGTGTCTTTGCTTCTCAGTTTCTCTTCTGTATTGCCTACTGGGGGTAACTTTTGACTGGAGTCTGGAGAACACACTCGGTTTTCGGTCACCGAGTCTTGTGGATACGTGTGGACGTTCCTTTTCCAGTCTTGAGAAGACATCTGGTTGTGGCCTTTTGGTTTCCCCCTGGCTCTTTTCTCTAGAACACCCATTATCTCGACTGTTGAGTCTCGAGAAAACGCTCCTCGACTTGGAGTACTCCGAGGGGTCTGACCTAACACTGGGGCTGGCCTCGCGCCTCCTTTTAGGTGCCCGTTTTCTTTCCGGCTCTGACCGAGTATTCCGGGCGTGTTCTCGAGATCTCTCATTTCTAGTCTCATCGTCGAAATCTAGACGGGTTTTGACCCGGTCCAGTTTTTCCTGATGGACCTTTTCTGCCATAAAGGGCAAGATCTGGTGGTAGTGCTTTTCGCAGAACTCCCTTATTGACGCGTCTGTCGCGGCATTAGGGTGGTGTTTCTCTGCATTTTGTACTGTCTCGTTCCCCCCCGTGTTTCTGACCGTGGACGGCTCAGGGGATGGGGGAGGGCTTTCTGCCAGATTGCTCATTGGAGTTTTTTTTAAAAGGGAGACGCAGTTATGTTACGGTCCCACGGATGGCGCCAACTTGTTAATACAATTCTGGGCGCTTCTCCTACGAGGATTAGTGTAAGCTAACTCTTCGGAGAATAGATCTTGTATTAAGTGAAATCTTCGATTGCTAACTGCTAAGAAAACCAACACCGTTAGTCTCACCGCGGAACGGGGTTCCGCGGTCAACCTCCGGCGTGAGAGTAAGTGATAGTTTTTAGAGAGATGAGGTGAATTCTAGAGAGAGAGTGTGTGTATGTGTTACCGTTTGAATAGGGGTGAGACCTCTATTTATATGGTTGACCTTTCCGTCGTGTTCTCAAGGTCACGGGTCTTGAGAGCGACAGTTTGTGACGTAAGTCAGCTGCAGAGCTTGTCTGCTTGTTGTGATGGTGATGTTTTTGGGCGGGAGTTGTCCCGCTTTCCCTTTTTGTGGACTGCGGGTTGCAGTACGTCCGACCTAGGGAAGATTCCTTTCCCTTTACGTGGGGCGCGGTTGTGTTCTTGTTGGGGCGTCTCTCGTCCGCGGAATGGCTTGGTGGCCATTGCCGGGGTATGTGTTTGGTCCGCGTCCGAATTATATGGGCGCCGGGAGTATTACATACTAGTGCTAAGTCCGCGGCTGGCCCGTACCGGTGCCAGGGGGGTCATACGTGATCATTACACTAGTGGTCGACCACCACCACACGTCCCCTTTAAAACACCACTCAATCATCACGCGTGACGGTCCAATTTTGCTTATGGTTTGAGCTGACGACCAAATGGGAGACACACAAAACAGGCCAGCGGCTTTTTTAGAATACTTTTATTTATCTATATATACCCTAATACCTTTTAATTTTACACTTTGAAAATACATTCTTTCTTATACTTTCAACTCTTAATGAGCCTAAAATATCACAAAAATAAAACACCAAAACAACATTCGTCACCAACAATACTCTTCAACACCTAATTCTAATAGGGCAAATGTTTTAAAAGGTAGCATACTTGTCACTATTTTTTTCTTCTTCCGGGTATCGAACAAAATATTTTTTTTATACGGGTACTTATCTTTCAAATTCGACCTTCTTGAAGTACTTTCTGACACTTTTGCCCTTTAAATTATTAAAACTCCTATTAGCTGAGAGGGGCAAAAATATCACAAAATACCCCAATAAAGTCGAATTTGAAAGATTAGCACTCGTAAATGGGAAAAATTTTGTTCGATACCAAAAAATAATAACAAGTATGATACTTTTATAAAACATTTGCCCAATTCTAATATTCGATTCGGCCACTCACCACTATTTCATTTTCAATCCGCAACTTTTGTTCATGACACACCATTACAACCGCAACCACAAACGTATCAAAATTAATGTTTACACCTCCACGCTCGAATATGTACCCACAACTTTTAGTTTATACTTCTAATTTTCTAAGTTTATCTCTTTAAATTTTAAGGATTAAGCTGAAAAATAACAATGAGTTTTTTCAAATATACCGCTTTGGTAAGTTAACTTTTTTTTTATTCCACTTAATGTAACATACATTCATGTTTTGTTTCAATTTGGTACGTAATAATTACGTGTCACGTTATAAATGATGACACGTGTCAGATTTTCAGGTATGACACGTCATCATCATGTACCAAATTGGAACAAAATATGAAAATACGTTATATTAAGTGGAACCAAAAAAAAGTTCACGTACCAAACCGGTATATTTGAAAAACTTCATTTTTATTTTTCAGCTTAATTCTTAAATACTGTTATAAAGTTTTTTAGTTAATAAAAATTTAATTTTAGTATTTAATAATTTTGCTTAAAAATAGATTTGGTAATCACTACTAAGGCTATAGTGGTGAATTTGGTAAAGAAGTGAAAAGATAGTGTAATATGATAAGGATTTAAAACGTACGTTTTTAGAGGGTCATTTAAGCCTTTAATCGACCACTTTTATATCTGTTACTGCTTAATTTCGTTCTTTTTCACTTTTTAGGTCTCTTGGAAGCAAAATGCTGGAATGATGCACATTTGGACGAAAAGGAGTGAATCCATGAAGAAAATGTCAAAGTCAAGGGCGTCACTCAGACTTTTCATCTCAGACGACCCAGATCCAGAATTAGACGACGTCCCATCTAAAGACTGACGACGTCACAACTCTAAGGTGACGCCGTCCCATCGATGACTTGGCAAAGACGAAAACCCTAATGAAGACGAGCTGAAAGTGTTCCACCTATAAGGTGATGCCGTCGCACTTGTAAATCTATATATAGAATTCGATTTTTCTGCATTTAAAGAGGTAGACTTTTTGATTAAAAACCTTACACGTTTGTAGTCCGACTTGGACAGTATCATAAGGTCCCAAACCCTGTTTTACACATCAAGATAAATGTTTTAATCCCAGGTATCATTATGTCTTCAATTGATTGTGTGTATGCTTGCTTGTTTAACAAGTCTAGCTAAATTTCTTGTGTGTTTGCTTAGATCTATGAAACCTAGTTATTAATTATTGTTAGGTTGTCTCTTATCTTAATTGTAATTGGCTTAGGAGTGCAACTAGGCTTTCATTGTGTTTAATGCTTGAGTAATCTTTGTGAAAGTTGGCTTATGAATGAAATAGTTTAACTTTTAAGGACTTGCGGATTTCGTAGGCTACACCCAAAGGTAACCTCAAAGAGTTAGGGCATAGGCACACCCTACGACCTTAGGAAATACAACGCGTTAAGACAAGGTGTGACAATTCAACCGACCAATAAAAGATAACTAGAGAGTAATAGTATCTAGGTAAACACATTTTTAATCATCATACGAGCACACATCAAATAGACATAACTACACGTAGTCTTAGATAATTAGAATAGTAGAAGTAATCGGTAGAAATACCACCCCCCAAACAAATTTCCCCGAGATATTTACCTTAGCTTTCTAAAAAACAAAATAAAATAAAAAATAATCATCCTCAACCCCCACCCTAGCGTAATACATTTCTTGCTATCATTCTTATTCCCCTAGAGAACGATATCAATCCCCGAGGCTTACCCAATACTACACTACAACGATTAGGTTCACTGCCTAGGTGGTTAAAAAACTTGCTCGAAGAAAAGGAAGTTCTTTTGACCCCGAACGCGCTTCGTACACGCATCATAATACAAAGTTTGCGTTGATAAATTTGGCTAATAATACATCTCGTCTAATAATCAGGTCAAATAAGACCAAAACCTTTTATTATAAGCGATCTATCAATCAAAATATAGTTTATTTTAAACCTAAAGGCATGACAAAGTTGTGAATATTTGAACCCAATCACCCATATCGTAGTGAAGTAAGAAAAACTGAGAGTAAATTGCAAAAATCGTCCTTGTGGTTTGGCCAAATTGCACATTTCGTCCTTGTGATTCATTAAGTGCAAAAATCGTCCGGATTTGGCACTGTTACGTTCACTTTTGGTCTCGATCATTGCAAAACCGTCCTTGTGGTTTGCCAAATTTCACCGTTGAAGGACCAAAAGTGAGCGAATGATGTAAATCCGGACAATTTTTGCACTTAACGAACCACAAGGACGAAACATGCAATTTGACCAAACCACAAAGACGATTTTCGCAATTTACTCAAAAACTGACAAACAGCTTCAAGAATTGGTAAAACATAACGTTCCAAAAAAAGTCAAAATGCTAAACATGCATCGACTTTCATAAACCAATTCGTTTCATTTACATATACATGACACCAAGAAAAATCGAACCAACCCTACACGCTTAAGGAGGTGTTTTTTTTTTGTTATGAGGTATTGGAGGTTGGGATTTTGGATGTTAAAGTAAAATAGTTTATTTGGTTAGAGGGTTTAGGATTCAGATCGGTCATGTTTATACTACATTATAAAGCATTTGAGACATTTTTAAAAGGGCTAATAACCTATTGAAGCATCATACTTGTCATAAATTTCAGTTCGACGTAGCGAACAAAAAAAATAGCTCTTCTAGACATTAAACTTGACATGTTTGTCTTCCTTTAAGTATTATGACCATTTTACCCTTCCAAATTACAGAAATGGTCCCTGTGGGTTTGCAAAAATTGCATCCATCGTCCTTAGGCTAAATTACAAAAATAGTCCCTGTCGTTTGAAAAAATTGCGTTCATAGTCCAAATAATTAAATCATGTTAACTTGAAGATCATGTGTTTTAAATTATCCTATGTGCATTATTACACGCAGTATGGTGATGGGTCAAAACAAGTGATATGACTACAACTTCTTTAAAGTCCTTGCTCACACATTCTTTGTCCTTAGGCTAAATTACCGCCAAGTTAAAGAAAAAAGTTCAGAAGCCGATATCCCAGTTAGCCGTAACCCCGCAACCCTACCAAATCCACCTTAATTTTTTGATCTCAATCGATCCCCACAAACCCCCTTGATATGCCAATCGATCCCCACAAACCCCCAGATCCACCCTTGATAGCTTCATGGCCCAAGTTTAATCCACAAACCCCATCTTCCTCATCTTTTTGCTTGATAGCTCTTCAATCGTAACCCATCTTCCTCATCTTTTGCTTGTTCAACGGTGATATTCCAAGAGATGCCACAACTTCTGGGATTGGTTGAATCTGGGTTTTGATGTTCTCGGTGAAACTGGATCGATTGGATGAAGAGATTGATATCATTTGTACAGATCGAGAGTAATGATTGATTGTATGTCGTTTTTGTGTTTTGTTTTGTATGTAACGGTTTGATATATATTGGATCTGAGATATTGAGATGTGGGTGATGATTAGTGGTGTTTTCTTTTTTTTCGGTTTTTTTTTTAAGTAGGCCAAACAAACAGAAAACTATTCTACACTGGAAAAAAAAGAAACCAAATCGGTGTTGAGGTCCCAGAAATTGATATTTGAAAAATATCGAAGATTTGAGGTGAGTTTTGAGTCTTGATGAGTTTTTATAAAGAGGTTATATATAGGTGTGTGGGGATTTAAAGAGGTAATAAATAGATTGATTTGGAAGGTTTTGTTTTGGTGGATTTTGGAGCAGTTGAAATGAGTCTTAAAAAGGCGACACATTTATGTGTTGAATGAGAAGAAGGATCTGGATAGTGTGTGTAAAGGAGGTCTGATGGTGTTAAGGATCATGGATGCAATGGATGCAATAGATGTAATAGAGGGATCATTTATATAATTTACCTTTTGGACAATGGATGCAATTTTTAAAAATTCAAGGGTAAAATGGTCATCGCATTTTTGTATTTTATCTTTATTACTCAATTGAAGATAACAATGTCAAGTTTAACGTCTAGAAGAGCTATTTTTTTTTGTTCGCTAGGTCGAACTGACATTTGTGACAAGTATGATGCTTCAATAGGTTATTAGCCCTTTTTAAAAATAAAAGCTTAAAAAATAAGATTCAACACTTGCTAATAATGGCAAATTTTAATAAGTACATCTATAATAACATTTGTTGCAACACTTTAAAGCACTTTTTAGACATGTTTATTAAAAAAATAATAAAACAATACAAAGTAACTTACATAACAATAAATACCTAATAAATGCTATTTTTAAAACACCCCTAATATGAAAAATACTTGTTATTATACATATTGTACAAACTAATAAAACACACAAATCTTCATGCAATTTATATGTAAACAAGTTCATGGTACATATGGTTTTAAAAAAACGGACCGGGCCAACGAGTTCAACCGGGAACCGGAGTCACCACCGGTTCGGCTAGCTCATAAAAGTCGTTCAAAACGATATTGTTAAATCAATAGAGTTTAAAAATGCGTACTAAAATACAATGTTCAAAAAATATTATTAAATCATAGAGTGCCTCGAGAATCAACATATGTGCCTTTTGGAAATTTTTTAATAAAACTTACCGTAAAAACTAAAAATTTTGTTTCATAAAAATCGGACGCTTTTTTAAAAGCAAATGATGCAAAGGTGCAAAGTGCTAATTTCTAATTTTATATATATATATATATATATATATATATATATATATATATATATATATATATATATATATATATATATATATATATATATATATATATATATATATATATATATATATATATATATATATATATAGGGAAGAGATCAGAGTAAGAAGAAAAAGCCCAAAATGAGAAGGATAAGAAGGATTTCTACCACACATTTCAAATAGGGAGGAGAATTTTAAGGGAGATCATCCATTTTGTAAACGATCCGAAATGAGTGGTTGTAGTTTCTTCTTATCATTCTTATTTTAATTTTTCTTCTTATTTGATCTAACTCTATATATATATATATATTTGAATATTAATAATTATACTCTTTAAAGTAATCCACATGATTTACTCAATATTTATTTTTGCTTTATCTTTATAAGTAATCTTTTTTACTTGTATCATCCATCTATGTGAGACAAATTTAACAAACATTATTTTTTAGAACTAAATTTTCTTAGTATAACGTAACTGATTTTTAAAAGTCGCTATAGTGTTATTATTTAATGATAACTTACGACTACGGGCTACTGTCAATTACTTTTATCTCATACTTTTACGATATACCTAATATAAACTCATTATTGTCACCACATCACGTGGATAATCTACAATTTTTATATGAAAATTTTTGTTATTGCATAACCGTATTCAAAACTTAACTTATCGTCGTCTGTATATCTATTGTATTGTAAAATATAGATCTAAAAAAATTTCGCTGAATATTTTAATTGTATGGACGCCACACAAGAATTGTGAAGTCTCTCTTAGTTATATTTAAAACTTTAAACAAATCTCATCTGAAAGCTAGGTTAACAACAAAACTATTGTTTTCTTTTAAAAAGGCCCCCATTTTTCACATTATTTCTTTTTCCTAGTATGTAAGGCTGATCTCAGTAAAGAGGGTCAATTTCTCCCTTTTTTTTTGGCATGTTAGCTTTTTCTCCCCAACGATTTTCAGGAGATTGAGTGCCCCAGTAAGGGCCGACCATGTTCAAAAACAAAAAATATATATATATTATTTTTTAATTCAAACATTTTAAACAATTAATTTAAAATTCATTAAAAATAAAAACATTACGATACTAAATAAAAACATTAATATATTAAAATAAAAATGATACGAAATACATAAATCCTAATTTGAATGCTCCCCACATGCAGAATGATACGAAGGAGACCGATAACTAGCAAATTCCTCGATGTGAGCCAAACGTTATAAATCAGCGAGAGGTTGCCCAACAAATCTAGCGATTTAACTTGATGCACCTACACCATCGGTTTTATTCTCCCCGATAGCTCCAATTGATTTTGGTGCTGAGGTTGTTCTGTATTTGTTGAACACACCCCCACATCATGTCAGCAATGTTGCCGTCTTTGCGGGCTTCATCCATAAAAAAAATTCGATCACAACTTTTCGTTCAGGCGTAATGTCGTTGTAAATCGTGTATTTTTCTCTCATACGTTGCTTCTCTGCCCTTGGCTGCCCAAGCAGATTGATAACTTTTATAATAGCGGTTTTTCGAGCCTTATCGTCTTCTTCACATTGTTTTTAACGTACATTTGCATATCTTCAACGTAATGAGGGAGACGACAAGCCATAATAATTTTGTGTTGAGAAGTAGTTTGAGGTTGAATTGTGTGAAATAAGATTTGTGGATTGAAGTGTCTTAATATGTTGTGTATTTATAAAGTAGTTTAAAAGATTTATTATTTTTATTTTTTTATTTTTTTATTTTTTTCAAACCATTACAAAACGGTTTGCTTGCTTGGTGAATTTGTATTGATCACAACCACGACCATGATGTGTGAATATGTATGCTCGATCGACTCCCTCACAGTAAGGAGATCGACTAGCACTCGATTGACTAAGTCGATCGTGTGTCCTTCTTGAGGCCTTTGCAGGCACTCAATCCCCTCATTTTAATTTGCCTCAGAAGGCACTCAATCTCCCTCATTTTCCTTGCCACATCAGCTTTCTCTCTCCAACGACCATCAGACGATTGGGTGCCCCCAATAAAGCGATCTATACTACAAAAAACATACCCCACAAATATACCTGTTATATTTATTAAATACAAAAAAAAAAAAAAAAAAACAAAAAAACAAAAAAAACAAAAACAAACCACTCGATCGTGTAGGCAATCACTTCCCTCCTAGAACCATGCTCGATCGAATGGCCACATAAGGAGGATTGATTAGAAATCGATCGACCTAGTCGATCTTCCACCCTTACTGAGCCTAACATGATGGGTCATAAGATATTTTTTCATTTTTAATTCATTTAAAATTAAAATAAACTAATCTTAAATTCTATTTCAATTTTGAAACAAACATCGTTTTAATAACTTGACTTTTATATTTAATGTCAATCTCTTCCGCACACCAAACGCCTTTCTTAAAGCAAGGGATGGTAGCTCGTTGGGCCATGCACAATCTGGTATGTGTGGTTTGCAAAGAACGATCTGGTTTTCAAAAGGTTGCATGTTGGTCGGATACAGTAATAAAGATCAAGCTCAAAAGTTTCCAATGGGCTTTGGATTCCAAGATGCAGTGGCGGAACTTGACCATTTGTTTTGGGAGGGCCGAATTTATTTTGGGGGGGCCGAATCGAAGATTTGTTTGTAACTTCAACTAAATTACCCCTAAAACCTATAGTATTTACACTAGGTGCCGAAAATTTTGGGGGGGCCGAGACCCTCCCCTGCCCTCAAAGAGGTCCGCCATTGCCAAGATGTGTTCTTCCAATGATTTTCATACATGGATAACTCAACCACTCGCTCTCTTTGGTCCGATCTATAATTCCTAAACATCGTTTATGTTCACTAAAACTATGGTGTAGATTGATTGGGTGAGATATTTCTTCACTTGGTTTGTCACTTGAAGTGAAATCTCATTTCAAGTATTGTACTTATTTTTTCAACGTTCATGTTCAAGTTAATGACATATAGTTTTGAATAAAAAAAAAAAAAAAAAAAACGCCTCCTAAAGCATTTAAGAAGGGGCATGGTACTTCCACTTGAGTACTAATTTTATCAATTAGGTTCGAAAAGAGCCGTTTACTTTCAAAACCATGACCATGAGGCATGTTAATGGTTTTTCTTTACAACTTTCAAAAGGTGTGTGTATAAAATTTCCATGTTTAATGGCCAACCTCATTAACAAGGTGAGTATTGCAATTTCATTTCAAAAGAAAGTTAGATCAGATCAGCAAGAATGCTTCAGTGGTGCACTAGAAGATCTGCATGTGAAGAATGCCATGGTCTTCGATAACTATTTTTGCGACGACGAATGTTTTTATTTTAAACTTCTTTATTATAAAGTAGTAGATAAATGTTTTCAAAAGTAGATAGTCTAAATTATTAATAGTGTAAATGGTAAACATTTTTATTTTTCAAATTTTAGCATTAAATTGGTGATTGAACTATAGTGAGCTTTTCTTATAAACAATTCTATTAAAATGTATCATTATTAGAGGGCGGTTACATATGGTTTTAATGAGACTTAAATTTTTATATTTTACATTCATTTTCTACTTTTCCTTTTATAGTAATGTTTTTGGTCTTAAAATTTTAAGACTTCCTTTAACAGAAAGTCTCAAATACTTTATAATGTAGTATAGATATAGATAATGCACACATCAAAGTGGAACTAAGCAAGCACTACTCTTGAATGAAATTGTAATTCAATTTAGACCAAGGATCAGCTTCCCGGAAGCCAACAGTCTTAAATTTCAGTTGCATCACATAAAATAACAGATCAGCAAATCTTTGTGCATTCTAAAAGAACCCAATCCAAGTTAACCAAGAATCCCTCATGATGTGACCAAAGACTGGACATCAAAGAATTTGTACTCCGTAATATTTACCTTGCAGAGTAGGTTTAATTAAAACAGCTGAATACTAGGCATAGGAATATTAGTTCATCGGCCAACCAACTACAAATTTAACTCCGACCATTTAATTCACATCAACCGAAACCAGAACTCACAAACCTCAGCAAAAATGATCCCACGTCCAACCGAAACCAGAATCAACCAACCCAAAAGGAATCACAGTATTAGATTTTAGAAGCATAACCCCAAGTACTCACCATGTTAAATCCACAAATACCCTCCACAATTTGCTCAGAAATAATGTGCAGGGTTAACATAATGACAACTGAAGAAGGGACCATACATATTATACAAATTAAACCATACTAAATTCACAAACAGATGGACAAATATTGATATTCTTCTTTCTTCCTTAAATGTTTACACTAGCAAAAGTAATGCTATGACAACTGTGTTTAGAAGAATGAAAGATACAAAAACATGACCGAAAAAATAGACTCCAACATATTCTTAGAATTTGATTTAAAATGACACAACCACCCTCCAACTGCTTGAGGCGACGACTCACTAAATAAAGACCTCGGCCAACCCTTTCGTATGTTGGAACCAACTGACCCACCTTTTGCATCTCTTTAAGACAAGACTGTGACCTGACCATACTACTTGAGATGCTTTGACCCGACCCGACCTGACCCAACGACGCAACCCGACTTGACCGGACTTTGACTTTGACCCCACCAACGTACTTCATCTTGCCCCTAAAATCCTGCAAGTTCAAATTAACCATCTCAGATTTTCAAGGTTCTTGATGACACAATAGAAATGCAAAAAAGGTAAAGCCAAAGGGAAGTGATTTGCACAACATTTTTTTATCCAAACACCACTACCGTTTTTCTTTTTGCTATATTACCATCAACTACTTGTTGATAGTGGTGTACATGTTTATTGTATGAGAGCGTTATGTTAAAGATCAAAAAGTCAAACGTAATCACTACCCAAAGGTCAAATTTGCATTTACCTTCAGCTGTTAAAATTGAATCCACCAGATGGAACTTGAACATTGTTTCCACCAAAGTTGAAACCAGCCTGAGCACCGTCAACCACTGCTGCTTCATCTTCTTCCTCCAACCAATAGGTCTCAAGAATCTTAACAGCCTTCTCATAAATTTCATTATTGTCGTGACTCTGCAAATTCTCAATCTTTTCCAGCCCCTCGGCATCATCAATCAACTGAGCATAGAAATTAACTTCACCGCTGTTTCCTATGTTCTTCTCCACTTCGCCAACCTTAAGGATGTTCTCAAGCCCTTCTAGAGAGACGGTCACAATCCTTGGATCGGGGCATATTAGGAGATCACACAATGGTTTTATACACCCTTGACTCACCAAATACCTGAGAATCAATGTACCATTTTACAAGTGTCAGTATGTAGATTATATTAGGGGTATATCCTTTGAAGGGTGATAGAAAGGGAACATACTTGATTTGCTCATTGGTACCACCAGAGGTGGCATTTGATATTGCCCATGCAGCCTCTTTTTTAATATCGAATTCAGCATTCTGAAGCAAATTGACCAACGGAGCAATTAACCCAGCCTCAATCACAGTCTGTACATACAGAAAAGAATCATTATATATATTTGTTAACCATGAAACATCTGTAAATACTGTATTCTCCTTTTTAGAGATCTAGTGAGTTCACATAAAATATCATTTTTTCACCTGTATTTGTTCTTTATTTCCAGCAGTGATGTTTGATATTGTCCAGCATGCTTCTTTTTTAATGCTCTTCTTGTGGTTATTGTTCAACAAGGACAGTAGGCACGGAAGTGCACCACGCTCTATAATATGCTGTAAAACGGAAAATAGTGTCGTCTCAAATGTAGATCCCTCAACAAATTCGAAAGTAAAGAAAAAATACCACAAATAATATCCTATAAAATCCCATTTATGTTTGTAACAAACAAAATCAGTATATAACCACAAAACTTGTCTAAATAATATAATAACACTCGCGAGATCTTACCTGAGTTTGGAGATCATCGCCAGTCACAATGTTCCCAACAGTTCTGAGGGCAGGAATGAGTACCGAAGGAGATGGGTGGCTGAACATAAAACCAAGAGTTATAATAAATCCAAATCATTGCAACTTAAATCTGAGACTAACCATATAGAAAAGAAAAACAATAATGCACAACTCACAGAAGCAGCTCAACAAGACGTTGGCAAACACCAGCATCAATCACAGCCTGAATTTTGTCATTAGTACCATCAGACAGGTACGAAAGAGCCCAGCATGCATCTGTCAACACCTCTTCATCATTTGAATGAACAAGTCGCTCAAGGGCTGGCAGAGCTGGCCTTGTCTGCATTTCAACACATATCAGTGTGCCAAACATAAGCAAGAAAAAAATAACTGAATAATTAATGGTGTAACTGGTCACTAACCTGCTCAAATGGAGGTTGTGGTTTTCCTCGACAAAAGTTGGATAACGTCCAAGTTGCGTTTCTGAGCATAGAAAGCTTAGCATGCTCATTTAACTGAGACAGTAAGGGAATCAAAGCGCCATGTCCAAGGACAAGATCGCGGCATCTAGGAGAATCACCCGCAACGTTTCCCAATGCCCAAACAGCCTGCAACAGCAAGACCGACATATATAAGAAACTGATTTAGATGCCATTTGGTTTTAATTTTGAATCACTATGGGTCGGATCCCTGACTCCCATACCCATATACCTCAAACCAAACATCCTCATTCCTAAACCCTCAACCAAACATTCCCGCATAGATTATCTCACTTCCACAATAAAATAGCAGCATAGATGGGTTACCTGCTCGCGCACATCGTCACTTGGAGAAGCTAGAAGCTTAACAAAAATTGGGACTGCCCCGTGATCAATTACGACCTTTGTATTGTCGGATGTTCCTGAGGCAATGTTTGTGAGTGCCCAAGCAGCCTCAAACTGATGCAAAAGTAAGATAAGATCATAAAGTTAATAAAATATACACAAACATAAATAGTAATAGAAGCAGCAAGTGGCATTACCTGAATCTGTGGGAAATCCTCTCTCATTAAAAATTCAACAAAGCGAGGTACAACCCCAGCTTGTATAACTTCCTCAATTGGTGGGCTCCGTTCTTCAAAACAAAATTCAGCAATTTAGATCTATGAAAGATTACTTCTCACAACCAAATATAAATTACAAAAGTAGCATATATAATATACCTATAGAAAGCAATTTACGAAACTGAGTAGTTGCCTCCAGCTGCATATTATTATCAGTGGAATAAACTCCAGCCACCATAGAAGGAAGACTCTCTAACTGCAATGTTATCAACAAGAAATAACAGTTTAGATGTAAAAAAATGTATCTTTAATACCCAGTATATCAGCAGTAATCATTCATGAGTACTTGCCAAATGTATATCCATGTAATCGATTAGTGGAAACCTAGCAGACACGCAATTAAAGCAATCCCGAGAAAGTAAGCAGTCGAAAAGCGTCCCATATTGTTGTAAAAAGGGTCACGAATGCAAAAGTAACAAATCTATGTAATAACCACACAAAAACAATCTGAAAATTCTTAAATTTTACAACTCATCATGTCTAACACAATAAAAGTTGACCGAAATTTATCATCAGCTCACCACGACGACCAATATCAAGTGTTTTTATGTCCTTTAGCATACAATAAGAAACTAAACAAGGGATACAACCTTTAAATAGTAACAAACAACAATCATAAACTCAACCTAGTCAACAAGCTGCCACTTCCTCCTAACTATATTGTAGTAGTTTAATTATATTCTCAGCTATAAAACAAGTTCTATATTAAATTTCCTATAAAATAAACAGTCAATGGTCCTTCAAACAAGTTCAACAGATTTGAGACATCCTTCAAAGGAGTAATAAACTGCCACTTCCTCCCAAATATAAAGAAATAGTTGAGCCGTATTTAACATATAACAGTAAGTGACCCTTCAAACTAGCTTAACAGATTGAGCAACGTGCAGCTGATCATACAAATATAATACTCACATCAGCTTACTATAATATCATCAGTATTTATGCAACAAATCCCATGTCCAGAACATCAAGACCTCATTAATGAAAGTACGGTACTAGTATAACAAAGTCAAATTACATATAATATAACTTAAGCAATTAAACTAACTAAAGCATAGTCATATTCATATAAAACTTATGCAGACTTTAAATCGCATAGACATATCAAACCATATTCATCCGACGCACAATACAGTAACAAATTTACACCTATTCAATAGCAGACAGCAAACCTCTATAGCCATATACTCCGTACTATATAATCGCAGTCGCGTATCTAACTATACTTAGGTGTTTGGATTAGCTTATTTTTTCGAGCCTATGGGCCTATATACAATTATAATAAAACCTCATACGACCACTTTTTCAGGCTTATGAGCTTATCAAGTTGAGCTGATGAGCTAAATAAGCTATAAGCTCAGTTGACAGCCTCATAAGCCGAAAAAACGAACTAATAAACCTGTCACCCCTTTAATCATATCAAAACTGAAAGATCCTAAACGATCATAACTACTTGAACAGAAACTAAATAAATTCAAATTCAATAACTCGAATACTACGTACTTCACAACCTTTAGCCACACATCTAACAACATACTAACAAAAGTAAACCAACACACAACTAAATCAATTCAAATTCAAAAATACTCGAATAAAATCAACCTTTTTCTCGACAGTAGACGTCTGAGCCGGCACACCACCACCATTCGCCGCCTGCGAACTAGACAACACCTGTCTCTTCTTCAACAAATTCTCCTCCCTCTTATTCTTCCTAATCTCAACCATATTATCCTCCCTACGCCTCCGTCCCTCATCCGCGTCAACCGCAACTTTGTATCGGTTCCTACGAACCTCCGTCCTCGCACTCGGCCTCAACGACATAACTAATCTAGTGATTAAGTATTGATGACGTCACTCAGCTTAACAAACTGAAACCCTAGGTACACAAATCACACAAATTAGTCAGCATGAGGCTACTGATTTAGGTTAAACTGATGATGACGTAATGATGACGTCACTGAAATTAAAAAAAATTGAAACCCTAGGTATGTAGAATTGATTAATTAAAAGAAAATAAGTTTAGGATTTATGTTTAATTTGATGAATAATTGGTTTATTTGAGTGAGGATTTGAAATTGTACCTGATGAGAGAGAGAGAGAGAAGAGGGGGATCGAAGTTGGACAAGGTTTTTGAATTGAGGATTTGAATGTACGTATATAAAGGCTTTTTTTTTTTTTTTTTTTATAAAATAAAATAAGATGTATGTGTTATTTGAAGTTTTGGTCCTTTTAGTTTGTTTGTTGGGGTTTTAAGTTAGTAATTGTTGATTATTGAGATGAGATGAGGCACTTAAGGGATAAGGAAGGTCATTAGTATATTGGAATAGTTATTTATTATGGTTATTTTTATTATTATTATTATTATTTTTATTTTATTATTATTATTTTTATTTTTGGATGGAATAGATAAAGTTAGAACTAGAGGTGGTAATTTAAGACTTAATGGTTAAATTTGGGTCTAGTTTGGTAATTTTTTTTTAATGAGATGTGTTTAAATGAGTTTACTTTATTTTAATAGATAAGTCTAGATGAGTTTAGTTGATTTAATTAATTAAAATTGATGGGTCTAGTTGTGTCTAATAATATACCCACGTGGGTCTAATACAATATCCACATGATTTAAGTTGGTTGTTAACTAAAATTATAAAAGTCACTCACAGTCTATTACTTTCAGTCATCTAAACATTCAATTGATGGTCAAACTAACAAAAAAAAGTGGTCAAAAGACCAAAACCATAAGGAGAGGATCCGGAAAAAAAAGTTTATGGACTAAGGGTATGTTTAAGAAAACTATTCAGAAATCAGTATATATTATGGTCGTTAATCAGTAACAGATGGTAGAAACAGAAATGCAATGCAGATTAACACACCTTGTTAATTTTGTACACAAGTTTGGCACTAGTATTTTGGTACATTTTTTTTTCCTTCGTTACTGTGACTCAAGCGAAACACAAGACACCACAAAAACAAACATCACTCCTGGCCCAGGCCGCCCAGCGGCCAGCGCACCTTTGAAAAGGTTGTAACACAAAAGTTTGGCAAGTAAAAATTGGATATGTGTTTCCTTGTTCTGTGAATGTTAACGAGCACAAAGAAAAACCAAAACAAATCACCTTGGTCAAATTTTATTATGCGTGCAAAGTAGAAGACCAACGAGACCCAACAAAAAAAAATACAAAACATCACCCTTGGTCAATCTACTCCTTCGTGTGTGTGATCCAAAGAGGAGACAAAACACTTACCTAAGCTACCCTAACAACCATTAAATATTAAGCCTAAACACATTCACTACTTTTGACCTTGTTACCCAATAGATACTATGTCCCTCATGCCTCACTTGACTCGACTACACTCAAAACGTGCAACCATTTCAGCGGTTGTGCATGCTCAAGAACATCAAAACATCCCATTCTTTTTCTTGGAACCATGTAAGAACACATATAAAATAATGTAAGACCTATGCCTATTATCTTATATATAATGTGACTTCTAAAACTCACCAACTCACACATTCAAGCTCAAAACTCATCTCACTCTCATCATAAAACGCCCACTGTGGAAATACGGATCAAGGAGGAAACGAGTCGCAAAGGTTTAATCGTTGATTTGGGTATAAGGAGAAGAAAGGACACTCTTGGTTACGTTCATTCACTTCTTTCAAATCCTCTGTTGTAAAAATCGGCCCAGGCGGCCGATTAACCCTCGCATAATCGCTGATCGTTCAGTAAGCGCTTTGATTTATCATAATCGGCCTATTTAATCGGTTTGGTCAAAGATCGCTTAAAACGGGTCAACAAACCAATTAATCAGTTAAAATTGAACAAAATCGGTCTAATCGGACAAAATCGCTTAAAAATCAGACAAAACCGCTTAAAAATCGGTCAACAAACCGATTAATCGAGCAAGATCGGTCAAAAATCGCTTAAAAATGGACAACAAAACGAGTAATATCTATGTTTGACTTTGAACTTTGAATAATTATGTATTATGTTTATATTTGAACACTTGAAATATTTGAACTTTGATGCACTATGCTTATCTCATACATATGATATAATACAATATCTAAAATTACAATTTTGTGCATAAAAATTCTAATCCGATTAATCCCCGCCTAACCGATTAATCGCTTGGCCCTACCCGACCGCCTCACTAGCGCCTAGCGATTTTTACAACCTTGTTCAAATCTCATCACCACCTCGTTGGTGTCGTAAGTCTCTCCACTCTTTTTTTAAAGTTCATTGTCTCGTTATAATATTTTAACACACATTACAACTAAACCTATGTAATCTAAGTAATCTAAGTAACCTAAGTAATCTAATGTCTATTTCATAAACGTTTTATATAACCTAGTCACGACACATATCTTGAACTAATCCTTATGTCTCGTTAATATTTTTCTTAAACACATGTCGCGTAACATATTTTTTACAATCTCACCCTGCACTTGTTTTTGCAAACGAAAACTATAAGTACTCAATATACCAAGTTAACTAAACTATAAACGACCTACGAAACCCTTTAACCCCCCACCACCCCATGTCGCGTTAACTTTTAAAAGTTGGGCCTTAAGGCCCAGTTACGCAAAACCGCGACCCAATTAAAGTATACCCGACCCGTTAAGCTTAAAAATAACTTCATAAGCTATAATAAGCTATTTATAAGCTAATGTGAAAGTTAAATGAGTTATCTAGCTTCGAAATCTATTTTTGGACTAAAATTGCAAAATCTATAGTTTTCGGGTTAAAAATAAACATTATGGAAAGTAAAGGATATATATTGTAAGTTAACGTATGCATGGGGAAAGATCAGGTTAGAAATTGTAAATAAAGGAAACTAGTTTTAAAAGGTAATTAAAAGTTTTGATAAAAAGTATAAACTTTGAAACTTGAGGACTAAAAGTAAAAGAGTAGTGATTGGGAGACCTAAATCATATGCCTAAAGATATGACTAACCATATGTGGCATCATCCTGATGGCTACAGCAATGGGACTCGCTTTTTTATAAACCACCAGGATCATGCCACATGTTTTTAGTCACATCTTTAAGCACATAATTAGTCTTCCCAATCATTTTCCAAAGTAAAAATATAACTTTTTGGGATCAAATTTGTAAAAAATAGTTTTATGAGGGACTAAAATTGTCAATTCTGAATATTTTGAGTGAGAAATATATTTGGGCATAAATTGTCATTTTTCCAAAGTATAAGGGCTAAACTCGTATATTTTATAACTTGAGAGTAAAAAGTGTAAATCTGAAAAAATATTTAGAAAACTTGTAAACTTATATCGACTTTATAAAAATGAGCATGTTGACGATCTAATGTTCATAACGAGAAGTATTACGTCGATATCTAACTAAGCATATATATATTTATAAGTATATATAAATATAGGAAAACATTATAAAATATCGACACATCTTAAAGTAAATAAACTAACTCTTGGCAACATCGTCATATTTATAAATCAACGCTAATATCACTCTATTGAATTGTATATTCAATGCTCTATCATTTTGGTCGTGAACAAACGTTATTCTGAGACTTGCCATCTCGTTCTAGGTTCCGGGTTGGAGCGACTGATATATCACACTTGATCACTTTGTGCTTATTCACTATCGATAAGGTGAGTTTATAGCCCAAATTTTACTCTTATTACTTGCTTTATAAAACTATGGGGTGAGAAACATGCAAAACTCTTTCGGACCTGAAACTTACTACACTATTACGTGAAACAACCTTGAATCCCACTATGCTACCGTTAGTTCCTTTTGGGAAAGTGCGATTGTTATGAATAAATCTATTGGGGATGACACCCCATTCGAGTTTGACCGGATAGGAAAACGTCGAACGTATATCATATCGAATACAAGTGTATTGGAAACGCACTTTCCGGGCCTTTTTTATCATGCTTCTAGATGCATTTACACTATCCTAGTTTCGGTTGCATGAACTTGGTAGTAACGTAATAGACTTTTACTACATATAGTATCATTCACGGAGATGCTTATATGTACAACTGTGGTCCAACTTGAATACTTTAACTTAAACCTATGAACTCATCAACATTTGTGTTGACACTTTAGCATGTTTTTCTCAAGTTTACTTCTTGGCATTGGCATTGGCAAAGGCATTCGTTAAAGATTGGCATCCGAATTTTCAAGCATATCTAATGCAACTGTTAATGGGACATGATAACGCTCAAATTGTTCATGTTTTTAGTAGCGTTATCCGTGCTTTTATGTATGTTATTTATTTATAATCATATGCTTTTGTTACTTAATCGTATAAAAGTGTGTATGCTAATTCATTTGTAGCCAAGTAAAGGAAAGTGGAGAAAAGACGAAAAAATAAGTAAAATATGAAGATTTATTCATGTACGAAGAATTCCCGTCAAATGCAAGACTTGTGGAGTATATTCGAGATGATAAAGTCATCAAGATAGTGTTCCAAGACTCAAGAATAAAGTTCAAGAAGGAAAACGAGAAAGAAATGAAGAAAAGAAGCTTAAACGAAGAAATATTGGAAGCCTCGTTGCTCCTGACACACCTTCACCATTTTGGCCATATCTTGAGCATACGAACTCCGATTTAGGTGATTCAAGCGGCCACGGAAGCGGAAGAGAAAGATATACAATTTTGGCTTTAACCTTTTCTATCAAAAGGCTCCAGCCGATCGGTATGGCCCCGCAACCGATTCGGTTGGAGGGCTGTCGAGAAGACCTGCCGATCGGCTGGTGTCCAAACCGATCAGCTGGGAGGCCTTGTTCTGCCATTTCTTCATCAATAAGATTCCTAACATGTTCTCTCCGGTTCTAGGTCCTTCAAGACTATATTTTAGGTCCTTCTAAGCTCCTTGGAGGCCAAGAAAAGCATTGAATACCCTAGGCCTTGGTTCAAGTATAAATAGACCCATTTGGCACCTCATTTCATCATCCCCTCTCAACTTACCTTCCCCAAAGGTGTGAAATTCGAGCCTCCACCCTTAAGTACTAATTTCCACCAATTATTCAATCATCCCAACTTGAGAGAACTTCTCTCACACCATCCCTCTCAATCCATCTCCATCTCAAGGTGTGAAATTCGAGCCTCCACCCTTAAGGACGAATTTCCACCAATTACACCATCCCTCTCAATCCCTCTCTATCTCAACGTGTGAAATTCGAGCCTCCACCCTTAAGGAAGAATTTCCACCAACTTATCTTTCCTAAAATACCACAAACCTCTGCCATTTCCAGAAGTAGTGCTCAAGTGCTAAAGAAGACGTTCGAGTATAGTTTTCCGGCTTGGTTAGAACTTGTAGTTGATTGGAGGCTTGAAGGTTGCTATAATCCTTCATCTTTGCCTATTGTAATTCATACTTTGGGTAAAACTTGTTACTTTTATATTTTAAGATGTTTGTTATTGATATGATTGTTGAGATTTTGTGTTTGATTGAAATGACCATGTTCTTTGTGTGCTTGTCTCATATTGCTTTTCTTGTTGGTTTGATCCATGACAATCATAACCATCACCTTGTTAGTTGCTTAAACAAACAAACGACACTTGTAGTGCAACCAAGTCTCTTGGGACGACCTTGACTTACAACATTACTATACTACAACTTGACTAGGGTATACTTGCCCGAATGTGTTCCTAGTTAACCGGTAATTCTTGCATACAAATTTAAAACCCGGTGCGAGAGCATCAAGTTTTGGCGCCGTTGCCGGGGACTTGTTTTGCACTTGTTTGTTCATTTGATTTTTTTTTCTTATTTGATACCTCGTTTGTTTGCTTGCATGATAATTCCGGCATCGTCACCATCAAGTTTTTGGCGCTGTTGCCGGGGATTTGGTTTTGCATTCTTTTGTTTGTTTGTTTGTTGCTCTTGCGTGTTTCTGAATGTTAGTTCGAATTGAGTTCTTGGTGAATTGCTTGTTTGCTAGTTTGTTCGAATGATATATTGCTTTTGCTCATGAATGATTGTTTATTTGCTCTTGATGTTTGCTCATGATGTTTGCTTGCTCCTTTGAGTTTTCTTTCCAAAATCTCTCATTTTCTCATAATTGCTCAATTGATCTTGGCATCTAAATCAAGTTTTTGATGTTGGGATTTCGTTTCATGTGTTCTAAAAATGCTCATTTCAAAGTTTGCTTTCTAAGCGTGTTCAAAAGTTCTTGCGAAAAAAAACCTCCAAAACCACCCAAACCACTCCAACCGAATCGGTTGGAATCCCAACTGATCGGCTGGAGATCTCGGTAAATATTTTTCAAAAGTCATTTAAGAGTCGTAAAAAAAAATCGCCTCTAACCTATCGGTCACCCCCGTAACCGGTTCGTCTGGAAGCTGGGTTTCATTTTGGTTCATCCCAACCGATCGGCTGGACCAATCGTTAAAAAAAATGTTTTTCATATTTTGTTTTTGTGTGTTCGTGTTTAGATCAAATAAGTTTAAATCTCTTGTGGGATCATTCCTAAGATACTTGAGCATTAGTATTATTATTATTATTATTATTCAATATTTTGCTATTTTAAGTTTTGTTAATTTTTAGTATGTTGTGAATAAATAAGTACTTGTTAAAAATAAAATGTTTCGAACTTTGTGGGTATGTTCACGGAAACCTTCACGAGACTATAACTCGTCCACTCGGGCCACCGAGGGGTTTAAAGGCTTGTTGCATACGCTAAATGCAACCGTGATGCCTACAAAAGTGAGTTTTAGAATTTTACGCGTTTTTGTAGTTTAGTTTATTTTTGCAGATTTAATAAGCTCTTGGAGGAAGGATTGATTAGATTATTAGTGACATTATACTTGGGATTGGACATGTTTGGAAGAGAAATCGATTGATCTCACACACTTATGTTAGCATTTGCTTAGCATCTTATCATTTGGAGTTCGATCGCAATTTCTTGGCTCGTGAAGTTTTGTTTCTCTCGGTCTATTCTTATTTTAATTTTCCCTACTTTACATACTTTGAAGTTTTCACAATTCATTTATTCTGCTTCCTTGTTACTTTTTTCCTTGTTTATTGTTTGGTAGATTATTTTATAAATTGACTTCTTTTTGTCCCTCGAAAGTAAGGCTCACCCATTGTGAACAAACTATAAGAGAGGTATAAGGCGGGTCTCCCTGATTCCCTAAAGAAGTCGGGTTTTTAATATGCTTCGCGCTGATCTGCTTCTCCGCTTCTTTGTGCGTTTCAATGGAGCTACCGAGAACTCTTGGGAAAAGAAAAAGTCATAAATACTTTATTTTTCAAAGTTTTCTTATAGTAATAGTAATAACAATAATAGCAATACTTCTATAGTCGTTTAGCTATTTTTCTTTTGCGTGCTTAACTTAAGTGTGGGGGAAGTTAAATAAAAAAAAATCGAAACTAGTTTTTAAATTCCAAAATATTTGGGCCAAATTTTAAATTTTGTGAACTTGTTTGCCCTTGTGATCTAGTTGTTTTCACGCTTTCAGGATAATATATTAGAATAACTGGATCAATCCACTGGTGAAATACGGTAATTTTGAAAAATTCGAGATGTGTCCCAATTATTATTGTAATCCATTCTGGGATCGATAACATTTGCTTGCACATATTAGCCCTTCCACTAAATTGTAAGGATTTGAGCCTGTTTCATATATAAGCATACATATTTTATGCTTGAATCTTTTGCTATGAGTGTGCTAGTGATTTTATTTATTCTAGAACTTGTACTTGTAAATCATTACCAGACCGCAGTAAGATCACATTCGTGTGATATAAGTGTATATGCGTGATAAAGAGGCAACCTTAGGAATAAAACCAAATGGCCTTTCATTTTACATCTAATGATATATTAGCTAATCACATTGGTTAGTTAACCACCCTTATATGGACCCATTTGTTAGCGATCATCTTTAGCGCTAGATACCCTTAGTACATCCTTTGAGCCATCGCTTTCTTTTTTTTACATCCACTAAAAAAAGCAAAAAAATATTTTACACTTTAAACCTTAGACCTACCCTTGTCAAAGTCTAAATGGTGGGTTGCTAGTTGCTTGGTATGATTGGATTGTTTTTTATAATTATGAGTTAGCCGCACTTTGCCATTTGTGTGTGCCATTCCGACAAAGATGAAGATTGATTACCTTTATATTTTGTATTTTTGTGGTGATGCTTATACGAAGTGTGGGGGAGAGATGCGATGTATGTGGAAAAAAATGTGAAAATAAAAATAAAAAAAATAAGTCATTGAAAGAAATAAAAAAATGATGAAAGAAAAAAAATATATATGTGATGACAATGTTCTGTAGATGAAGGAAGATGAAGTATGTTTGAGATATCGATTAGCCAATGTGCTAAGACGTGATATATATATATTTGGTGATCAATATGTGAGGAGAAGATTGTAACTATAATCATTTTCAGGTTGTGGTTTGTTTTGTAACTAGCAACATGGGTATTAGACTTGACTTTATTTTTCTTTTAATACAAATTTCATAAATATTCCCATGCCTTATCCCTTCCCTTTTGGCTTTGAGAAAATATGAAGTGCGTGAATATTTTTAGTGACCATCCGGTTCTTGAAGGATTGAATGACGCGCCAACGATCCAAGGTATACTCTAGTGACCATCCGTTGTTTGACTTAATCAAGAGTTCGCGCCAGCGATCTATTATATTCTTGTATGTAATGTTTGAACATAAGCCTTGTTAACCCTTAAGCCTAATCCGAATAAAAGCCCTCTTTTGATGTTTACACTTGGCGCTTACGTCACGTCGGGGGAGTTTTGTTTCTTGTACAAGCCTATGGTAATATTTAGATCATGACTGAGCAATATAAGTGTAATATTCTTTAATACTATCCATCACTAAATAAATTGAGTGTTGAGTGAATTATACTTCATTCCTTTTCATGAGGTGCTTAGCCATGTTTATCAAGCAAGAAAATTTATAGGTATTGTCAAACATCTCGGTTTTTCACCTCTTAAAGCTTAAAACAATGAATTTTATCTAGTACTTGTACTTGGTAGATTGCATCATATTTTTATTAATCATATTCATGCACCATGTTGGATTTTTTTTTCTTTTTTTAATTTCTAGATTTGCTTGAGGGCAACCAACCCTTAAGAGTGGGGGAGTTTGCGCTCATTTTTCGCTTATTTTTATATATGTCTAAAAAAATAATAATAATAAAAAGAAAAAACAAAAATATTCAATTTTAAAAATTTTTCTTTTCGTTTTGTCATATTACGTATGCATTTTAATTTTTCTTTTCTTAGATTTGCTTGAGGGCAAGCAAAGTTTAAGTGCAGGGGAATTTGATAACGCTCAAATTGTTCATGTTTTTAGCAGCGTTTTCCATGCTTTTATGTATGTTATTTAGTTATAATCATATGCTTTTGTTACTTAATCGTATAAAAGTGCGTATGCTAGTTCATTTGTAGCCAAGTACAGGAAAGTGGAGAAAAGACGGAAAAAGAAGTAAAATACGAAGATTTATTCATGTACGAAGAATTCCCGTCAAATGCAAGACTTGTGGAGTATATTCGAGAAGATAAAGTCATTAAGATAGTGTTCCAAGACTCAAGAATAAAGTTCAAGAAGGAAAACGAGAAAGAAATGAAGAAAAGAAGCTTAAACGAAGAAATATTGGAAGCCTCGTTGCTCCCGACACACCTTCACCATTTTGGCCATATCTTGAGCACACGAACTCCGATTTAGGTGATTCAAGCGGCCACGGAAGCGGAAGAGAAAGATATACAATTTTGCTTTGACCTTTTCTGTCAAAAGGCTTCAGCCGAACGGTAGGGCCCCGCAACCTATTCGGCTAGAGGGCTGTCGAGAAGACCTGCCGATCGGCTGGTGTCCAAACCGATCGGCTGGGAGGCCTGGTTCCGCCATTTCTTCATCAATAAGAGTTCTAACATGTTCTATCCGGTTCTAGGCCCTTCAAGACTATATTCTAGTCCTTCTAAGCTCTTTGGAGGCCAAGAATAGCATTGAATACCCTAGGCCTTGGTTCAAGTATAAATAGACCCATTTGGCACCTCATTTCATCATCCCCTCTTAACTTACCTTCCCCAAAGGTGTGAAATTCAAGCCTCCACCCTTAAGGATGAATTTTCACCAATTATTCAATCATCCCAACTTGAGAGAACTTCTCTCACACCATCCCTCTCAATCCTTCTCCATCTCAAGGTGTGAAATTCGAGCCTCCACCCTTAAGGACGAATTTCCACCAATTACACCATCCCTCTCAATCCCTCTCTATCTCAACGTGTGAAATTCGAGCCTCCACCCTGAAGGACGAATTTCCACCAACTTATCTTCCCTAAAAGACCACAAACCTCTGCCATTTCCAGAAGTAGTGCTTAAGTGCTAAAGAAGACGTTCGGGTATAGTTTTTCGGCTTGGTTAGAACTTGTAGTTGATTAGAGGCTTGAAGGTTGCTATAAGCCTTCATCTTTGCCTATTGTAATTCATACTTTGGGTAAACCTTGTTACTTTTATTTTTTAAGATATTTGTTATTGATATGACTGTTGAGATTTTGTGTTTGATTGAAATAACCATGTTCTTTGTGTGCTTGTCTCATATTGCATTTCTTGTTTGTTTGATCCGTGACAATCATAACCATCACCTTGTTACTTGCTTAAACAAACAAACTACACTTGTAGTGCAACCAAGTCTCTTGGGACGACCTTGACTTACCACATCACTATACTACAACTTGACTAGGGTATACTTGCCCGAATGTGTTCCTAGTTAACCGGTAATTCTTGATTATAAATTTAAAACCTCGTGCGAACACATCAGGACAACATATATTTTATGGGCTTTACTTCCGTACTTTGAAACAATGGTGTAAAAATATTTCTTAAATTAATCTATCTTTTGATATTGGAATATATTTTCCATTCTTTGTTACCTTGTGTTATGAGTATTGATTTGGTAGCACCCCATGACCCGAACGCTTTCGCTGTGCAAATTTTGGGGGTGTTACAGGAACGAGCGTCATGAAGTTCATTAGGTGTTATGTAATTTGGATGTTGCCCGATCGTGGTAAATATAATATCTTCTTCATCACTATTACGAATTATGCAAAGCGAATGCAGTCATAATAATATCAATTTGAGTTTCTGGCGTAGAACGGAAGCGTGTAACACAAAATCTAACTAAGGTTTTAGCAAATCACAAGGATTTAAAAGACAAAGTCTTGAAATTTAATTAATAAACTGAATCATAAACATAAAACCCAAGCCCTATATTTATAGGGAAGCCAAACTTGGGGAACAAGCAAGAAAAACTCGTCCAAAACCGACTCAAAAACTAAAATAGGAAACAAACCCGACTACAATTACGGCGTAATTGAGTTTATCAATTACGGCGTAATTGATTCACAGAACATAAATCAAAATTACACAAAGAGATACGGCGTAATCTTGGCTTGGGGTTACACCATAGTTAAACCACATACTACGTCTTGACTTGTCGAAGCTTCTTGTGACTCTTAATGTGATTCATGTACTCCTCCGCAAGTTCTTCAATCTTGTCCTCATCAGTCCTCCCCACTTTAGAAGAACTCGTCCTCAAGTTCTCTCCCTCATCCACATCACTACGGTAGAACTCATAGATATCCGACACATTGAAAGTCTTTGAAATACTCATAGTATTTGGCAAATCAACCACATAAGCATTATCATTGATTTTCCGAAGTATCTTGTACGGTCCATACTTTTTCGGCTGCAACTTACCATACGTGCCAACCGAAAAATGCTCTTTTCGAAGAAACACCATCACTTCATCACCAAATTTGAATAACGTCACACGTCGATGCTTATCCGAAGCGGCTTTATACTTAGCATTTGATTCGCCAATTTTGGCTCTAACAACCTCATGAGTAGCTTGAACCTCTTCCACCATCTTATTTGCTTGAGCACTCTTCTTTCCCGGTAAATCAATCAAATCCACCACTTGTCTTGGCGACGTCTTGTAAACAACCTCAAATGGTGAAAACCCCGTTGAACTATGAACCGCACTATTGTAAGCAAACTCTACTTGAGACAACGACACATCCCATAGCTTCGGCTTCTCTCCACAAAAACACCTAATCATGTTTCCCAAAGTTCTATTGACCACATCGGTTTGACCATCCGTTTGAGGATGAGCGGTACTACTAAAGTTCAATGATGTACCCAAACGCCTCCAAAGAGTTAACCAAAAGTGAGCAAGAAACTTACTATCTCGATCCGAAGTAATTGACTTGGGAACTCCATGCAAATGAACCACTTCTTGAAAGAACAACCTAGCAATATGTGTCGCATCCGAAGTCTTCTTGCAAGGAATGAAATGCGGCATTTTAGAAAACCTATCAACAACAACAAACACGGAATCGACTCCCCGTTGGGTACGAGGAAGGCCTAACACAAAATCCATAGAAATATCAACCCAAGGGCTCTCGGGTACGGGTAATGGCATATAAAGTCCCGTATTTTGTACAACACCCTTTCCTTCTTGGCACACAACACACCTTTTCACAAATAAACCAACATCCCTCTTCAATTGAGGCCAATAAAATCGGCTCTCCATGCTTGCAATAGTCTTGTCACGACCTAAATGAGCACTCAAACCTCCTACATGTACCTCTTTGATCAATTGAATCCTAAGTGAAGTCTTAGGAATACACAATCGATTACCTTTAAACAAATACCCATTAAGTACAAGAAACTCACCTCGATGTTGCTTAGTCTCAATTTCTACCCAAATGCCACGAAAATCGTCATCTTCAACATACAACCCTTTAATTGACTCAAAACCCACAACATCATTACTAATAGTAACCAATAAAGTAGTCTTCCTACTCAATGCATCCGCTACCTTATTACTTGTACCCGAATTATGCTTGATCACATAGTTAAACTTCTCCAAAAAACTCGCCCAACGTGCATGTATCTTATTTAAATGCTTTTGGGTTTGAAAGTACTTGAGAGCTTGATGATCCGTATAAACCACAAACTCCCTTTGAATTAAGTAATGCTCCCACTTCCTCATAGCTTGAACAACCGCATACAATTCTTGTTCATAAGTTGACCACTTTTGTCGAGCCTCATTTAATTTTTCACTATGAAATGCGACGGGTCTACCTTCTTGAGACAAAACGGCTCCAATTCTGGTTCCACAAGCATCACACTCTAATTCAAAAACTTTGTCAAAGTTAGGTAAAGAAAGTACCGGTGCGGTTGTCAACTTCTCCTTGATAGCCTTGACACTTTCTTCCGCTTCGCTTGACCATTTAAATGGACTTTTCTTCAAAATATTTGTGATTGGCGCCACAATGCTACTAAAATTTCTCACAAATCTTCTATAAAAAGTTGCCAATCCATGAAAACTCCTTACTTCGGTCAAAGTCTTAGGCGAAGACCAATCTCTAACCGCCTTAATATTTTCTTCATCCACATGAATTCCATCCGAACTCACAATATAACCAAGAAACAAAAGCTTTTTAGTGAGAAAAGTGCACTTCTTTAAATTAACAAATAACTCATTATCCGTCAAAGCTTTCAAAACCTTCCGTAAATGATCCAAGTGTTCTTTCTTCGTTTGACTATAGATCAAAATATCATCAAACTAGACCACCACAAATGACAAGGATTTAAAACGTACGCTTTTAGGGGGTCATTTAAGCCCTTAATCGACCACTTTTATATCCGTTACTGCTTAATTTCGGTCCTTTTCACTTTTTAGGTCTCTTGGAAGCAAAATGCTGGAATGATGCACATTTGGACGAAAAGGAGCGAATACATGAAGAAAATAGCGAAGTCGAGATCGAAGCCACTCAAGTCGCTCAAAGCAGAACCGACGCGCCCCAATAAAAGCGGCGGCCGTCCTCTATAAAGACTTGATCAAAACATGCACCAGACGGCTCAGTGGAATTTTTGTTCGTATAACCTGACGGCGTCACGTTGTGAAGAAGAGGGGCGTCACTCAGACTTTTCATCTCAGATGGCCCAGATCAAGAATCAAGATGACGTCCCAACTGAAGACTGACGCCGTCACAACTCTAAGGTGACGTTTTCCCATCGATGACTTAGCCAAGAAGAAACCCTAATGACGGCGAGCTGACGACGTCCCACCCAAAAGGTGACGCCGTCGCAAGTGTAAATCTATATATAGAATTCGATTTTTCTGCATTTAGAGAGGTATACTTTTGGAGAAAAAAACCCTAAACGTTTGTAGTCCGATTTGGATAGTATCTTAGAGTCCCAAACCCTATTTTATACATCGAGATAAGTATTTTAATCCAAATATCATTATATCTTCAATTGATTGTGTGTATGCTTGCTTGTTTACCATGTCTAGCTAAATTTCTTGTGTGTTTGCTTAGATCTATAAAACCTATTATTTGATTATTGTTAGGTTATTTCTTATCTTAATTGTAAATTGGCTTAGGAGTGCAACTAGGCATCATTTGTTGTGTTTAATGCTTGAGTATTCTTTGTGAAAGTGAGGCTTATGAATGAAATAACTTAAGGGCTTGCGGAATTCATAGGCTAAACCCGAAAGATAACCTCAAAGAACTAGGGCATATTCACACCCTACGACCTTAGGAATACAACACGTTAAGATAAGGTGTGACAATTCAACCGACCAATAAAAGATAACTAGGGAGTAATAGTATCTAGGTAAACACATTTTTAATCATCATATGAGCACACATCAAATAGACATAGCTACCCGTAGTATTAGATAATTAGATAATTAGATAAGTAGAGTAATCGGTAGAAATACAACCCCCAAACCAATTGCCCCGAGATATTTACCTTAGCTTTCTAAAAAACCAATAAAAAGACAAAAAAAAGAATCATCCTCAACCCCCACCTTCTCGTAATATATTTCTTACTAGCATTCCTATTCCTCTAGAGAACGATATCAATCCCCGAGGCTCACCCAATACTACACTACAATAATTAGGTTCACTGCCTAGGTGGATGAAAAACTTGCTCGAAGAAGAGGAAGTTCCTTTGACCCGAACGCTTCAGACGCGCATCAAGTTTTGGCGCCACGGGAATAGAATAGCTAGTTAGATTTCTATCTCGTTTAGGTTCACTCGCTTGATTCATATCAAGTGAGCATTTTCTCTTTTCATTAGCTTCCTTGTAGTCTATCCCCTTCTTTGTGTTTGTGTTCGAAACCCTTTTCATTTGTCGTTATGGCAAGTGAAGTTGCATTTGAATCACTAACAAATGAGGAACAAATGTATTTCATAGATAGAATTGCTTCTTATTGTTCTAATGAATTTGTAAGTTATCTTAGAGATATCCAAGAGGAGATGGGTGTAAAGTTAAATGGCTTTGATGAATTTTGTGCATGTGTGGCTTCTATTCAACAATCATGGTTAAGATCAACTCCTTTTAGTGAGACCATTTGGAAATTTTTTGAGAAAAGCTTCCTAAGCGTAACCCATAGTTTGAATGAAGTCATAGGCTTGTCTACATCACAATTTAAGGAAGCAGATAAGGAGGATTTATCCAACCTTAGGCACCATGAACAAAAAGACCTAGATTTTAGGAACATGGAACCTAAATCCGAACAAGATTATGAGATGGTTAGAGTTGAACTACCTAGTTGCATACGTGGGATAGATTTCACCAAAACATATTACACACGTAAGGAATCCTTTAGGCAAATAGAACATAGTAGTCAAGTTTTTTAGAACAATTCTTATGAATCGGACCAAGAATTTGAAATAGCTAAAGAAGGATTTGAGATGCTTAGGAGTGCATTTGGGTTAGATCATACTAAAACACATGATGAATATATAGGAGATCTAGATATAATAGAGAATGAAGTGGAAACTCTAAGCCCACAAGCCCTACCATCACTTGAGGAACACACATCGCCTATAACTTACCCAGAAGAAGTAGAAGAGACTATAGGAACCCCGATTGATAGAGAACCTTTGGACCAAACACCACTTGAGAATGTAGGTTTAGATGTTTGTTGTCATGACCTCTCTCTTAGTCCTAGGGAAGTTCCTAATTTTGATGAACCGGAGCCTCAACCAAAAACCTTACCCAATTTTCCTTCTTTATATGTGAATCTAGGAATTGAATTAGGCCCCAATCCACCCATCAAAATAAATAGTTCGGGTAGTTTCTTGATAAAGGTAGTAGACTCTAAGCCATGTAGAGTGGAAGCTAATATAAGAGTAACCCATGACCTTACAAACTTACATCACCCATTCATGGTTGATAACAAGAAACATTATGGGTTTAAACCGGGTTTATTAGGTCAAGATGGATCCTTAACTAAGAATCTTTTGAAGTTGATAGAAGATGATCCATTTCTAGGAGAAAGATTTGATTCACCCGCTACACCAATAGAATTAGGTAAGGTTATAATAAGTGGAGCACAACCCTTTGAGCATATAAATCACCCATCACCTTTACCTCACGTGGCAAATTTTCACCCTAAGGGTGTGTATCGCTACTATCACCCGCACTTAAGCTTAAGTGACGGGAAAACTTCCCCTTTATCCGTTAAATAAGGGTAGAGTCAAGCTCGTGACTTGAACAAAAACAAGCGCTTCTTGGGAGGCAACCCATGTTTATTTGTTTGAATGTTTGTTTTTAATTTTTGTTTGTGTTTTTATATATCTTTTTCATTGTTGTTTATTCTCATGTTAGACTTTGTGAAAATGTTTTATTTTGTCTTTAACCTCGTCTTAATTACATATAAAGGTATTTTACAAAAAGATAAGTGTAGGGAAGATCACTTAAGTTTTTGAAGAACATGAACATGAGAATTACAATTAGTGAAATTGATAGACATGTGTGTTTGTTAGAGTCAAATGCTTGTATCGAGTCATAATTGATGTTTTGCAGGAATTTTTCCAGGTTTTAAAGATGTAATTTTTCCAGAAAAACGCAAAGAAACCGGCGATCATGACAACTGACGTCCAGATTAAAGCTTGACGACGTCAGTTAAGGTAAGCAGTTTATCAAATTTTCATTTTTTGTGCTACTTATAAATTTTTGAAAATTCTCAGGTCTTAATTTTCCAGAAAAACTGCAAACATCCATTCCACAAGCATTATATCTTACTTGCTTTCTAGTGTAGTTGTGTCATATATAGTTTTACCGCCGATTTTACGCAAAGGTTTCGTTTATTTTCATAAGTGTGCAGGTTATATTTGGCAAGAAGAAGAAACACAACATTGGATGGAGCTTATCACTTATGCATTCTTCTTGAAAAAGAATTTAACCGCAACTTCACACGGATCCTACCGAGCTAATCAGGGGAGTACTAGTTTCTTTTCCTTACTTACCTTCCTTTATCATAACTTTGATATTTTCGAGGAACATTGGGGACAATGTCCAGTTTAAGTGTAGGGAGGGAGAATAAAACGGGAACTTAGAAACTATTCACTCACTTGATTATTTGTCTTGTCCTTGGTAATTTGTGTAATAAACTATGAGAAATATTCGTTAGGGAAATTTTAGCACCAAATTTAAATTTTTTTATGACATGTACGAGCTAAACTTTAGTCTTAATAAAGCGTCTCATGGTTAGGAGTTATATGACTAGCACAAAAAACCGTTCACCACTCAAATTCCACCCCAAAAATGTGAGGTTCGCCCCTAGATCTTTAGGAATAAAAGCATTCACCTTTAATGCTTAGAGAGTGTACCGGTAGTATAATAGATTCTAGAACTTGTTTTGTGATGCATTTCGAGATCGCTAGTGAGACTACACTTGTGTAGTTAGAACTAGCTAAGTGATAAGAGGCATTAGGATAACCCTTGTTTGAAACCTGTATTATAATTACTTCTGCCACATCGGTTGAGTAATTACCCCACACCCTTGCGATGTAATCATCTTTAGTACATGATACCCCTAGTTAACCCCTCAGAGCCTATCCTTTTCGCGGTTCTCGTGATGTTCAGTTTTCCAGAATATCAATGAAGAGCATTGTTACCACCCCCAAATGTACACCCAAGTCGCCTTAGCCTACCTTGTATGCACTCACCTTTAGTGCATTATTGTTATCATTGCTTAACCCTTACTTCAAATATCTAGTTACTTGCATGGTTGCTAAGTCGAGTCATATCTTTTGTACACAATTTTGGGATGATTGGGACTCATGGGTTAAAGTAATATTTTATGAAGTAACGGTAAAGAACGATAAATTCAAATTTCCTTTGTCTACGTAATTAAATACTCCAAGTGTTTTGATCTTTTCAAATCGGGTCAATTAGTGTTAGAGAAATAAAAACTCAAGTGTAGGGATGCTACTATAAATCCCTTATATTTTGATGCTATCGTAAAGGATGGTAGAGTACAAATGTATGAAAAAAAAATCAAAAAAAAAGTGTTCAAAAAAATGAAAAAATGAAGAAAAATATACGGGCTACCATCCTACATCTATCTTTATGTTTAGAGTAAATTGCATAAATGGTCCTTGTGGTTTGCTCAAATTGCAGATTTCGTCCTTGAGTTTTCGAAAGTGCAGGCGGCCTCCCTGTGGGGAAAAGTTGAGTTCATTTTCGTCCCTGACCAAAGTTCAATGACTAAAATACCCTTCTGTTTTTTTTCCAATTAAATATTTAGGGACGAAATCTGCAATTTGAGCAAACCACAAGGACCATTTATGCAATTTACTCTTTATTTAAAATGAAACTTTGAAAACCAAACTCAAGTTTCTAAACCCAGTTTCACACAATACACATTTTGACTTTCTTTTGATTATTTAAACAAACATAAAAAAATGCAAAACACCCACTAACGAATTATATTCTCGAAATTATATAAATACACCATTAACGAATTATATAAATACACCATTAATTCTTGAAATTATATAATTCTTCAAAACATTGTTTTTTTCCTTTTTCTCGAATTATATAAATACACCATTAACGAGCACATTTAGCTTTCAAACAAGCACTAAAATCATCAAAACCATAATCATACTTCTAAAATAAAATCATAAGTCAACAAAATTAAAACATAAATATTGACAAAGAAAACTAGAGCATCATCCATCTTCATTTACAACCTAACATTCAATCAACAAGTTCTTGAATTTTTCACACTACATTTAATCTTTCATACTTATAACTGAAAACTCATATTTTTTTAACCCCATTCTATTTCACTCCACCTTTCTTCTTTCCCACCACACACAAAATACACATACACCTAGAGAAACACACACATATCACTACATCAATGATCAGTACCATTATAGTTCTGACAGGTGTCGTTGCTTCACGTTCACTTGCGCCGCCGCCGGGGTCTCCCCGAATCTTGTATTTGTTCAACTATAGTCATGAGGGTGATGGTAGGTGGAAGCTATAATATGAGATGAGGAAGGGACCAAAAGGGAGGGGAGAGAAAAAAAAAGGTTTATGAGAATTGCAAATGTGCAGATCTGAAACTGGGTTTAGAAACTTTAGTTTGGTTTTCAAAGTTTCATTTTAAATAAAGAGTAAATTGCATAAATGGTTCTTGTTGTTTGCTTAAATTGCAGATTTCGTCCCTAAATATTTAATTGAAAAAAAAACAGAAGGGTATTTTAGTCATTGAACTTTGGCCAGGGACGAAAATGAACTCAACTTTTCCCCACAGGGAGGCCGCCTGCACTTTCGAAAACTCAGGGACGAAATATGCAATTTGAGCAAACAACAAGGACCATTTATGCAATTTACTCTTATGTTTATGTCTTTAAATTTATGTTTGTTTGTTTCTAGTTATCTAGAGTTAGTGAGTCGAGTCTTAGCTTAGCAACGCCACGCTTTTCTTGCTTGTAACATAAGATTTTTGAGTTGCCACCACTAAATATCACCTATCCAACAAAACCCTTTGTTTCCCTACCGTAAGCCTAACGTTACAACCCTTGTAAAGACATCTTAGATAGTTGTTCCTAGGTGCTTACGCCAAAGCGGTGGAGGTTCGATCTAGTCTTAAGCTTATGGTAATCTATGTACTATGCCAGGTAATGAGTGTTTATCTTCCATTTCCATTTATTATATTTCATATAATTCCGAGAGATGGGAGAATCCAAACACCCCTTGCGAGGTGCTAGTATATAATTTCCGTGCTTGTTATGACTATTGCGGCGCTTTTACTTGTTATGAATTATTTTAAACCTATGCTTCATGCCCCTTAACTTATAAATTGATTGGCCAAAAGCACATTTGCTTGAGGAGAAGCAAATACCAAGTGTAGGGATATTTGATAAGGATTTAAACGTACACTTTTAGGGGTCATTTAAGCCCTTAATCAACCACTTTTATATCCGTTCATCGCTTAATTTCGTTCCTTTTCACTTTTAGGTCTCTTGGAAGCAAAATCTTGGAATGATGCACATTTGGACGAAAAGGAGCGAATACATGAAGAAAATGGCAAAGTCAAGATCGAAGCCACTCAAGTCGCTCAAAACAGAACTCGACGGCGTCCCAATCAAAGGCGGCCGTCCTCTATAAAGACTTGATCAAAACATGCACCGATGGCTCGGTGAAATTTTTGTTCGTATAACTGACGGCGTCATGTTGTGAAGAAGAAGGCGTCACTCGGACTTTTCATCTCGACGGCCCGGATCCGTAATCAAGACGATGTCCCAATCGAAGACCGACGGCGTCACAACTCTAAGGTGACGCCGTCCCATCGATGACTTGGCCAAGAAGAAATCCTAATGACGACGAGCTGACGGCGTCCCACCCAAAAGGTGACATCGTCGCAAGTGTAAATCTATATATAGAATTCGATTTTTCTGCATTTAGAGAGGTAGAATTTTAGAGAAAAAAAACCCTAAACATTTGTAGTCCAATTTGGACAGTATCTTAGGGTCCCAAACCCTATTTTACACATCGAGATAAGTATTTTAATCTAAAGTATCATTATGTCTTCAATTTATTGTGTGTATGCTTGCTTGTTTACCATGTCTAGCTAAATTTCTTGTGTGTTTGCTTAGATCTATGAAACCTAGTATTTCATTATTGTTAGGTTGTTTCTTATCTTAATTGTAAATTGGCTTAGGAGTGCAACTAGGCATCATTCGTTGTGTTTAATGCTTAAGTATTCTATGTGAAAGTGAGGCTTATGAATGAAATAGCTTAAGGGCTTGCGGAATTTGTAGGCTAAACCCGAAAGATAACCTCAAAGAACTAGGGCATATGCACGCCCTACGACCTTAGGAATACAACGCGTTAAGATAAGGTGTGACAATTCAACCGACCAATAAAAGATAACTAGAGAGTAATAGTATCTAGGTAAACACATTTTTTATCATCATACGAGCACACATCAAATAGACATAGCTACCCGTAGTATTAAATAATTAGATAATTAGATAAGTAGAGTAATCGGTAGAAAAACCACCCTCCAAACCAATTGCCCTGAGATATTTACCTTAGCTTTCTAAAAAAACCAATAAAAAGATAAAAAAAAAAAAGAATCATCCTTAACCCCCACCTTCTCGTAATATACTTCTTACTAGCATTCCTATTCCTCTAGAGAAGGATATCAATCCCCGAGGCTTACCCAATACTACACTACAACGATTAGGTTCACTGCCTAGGTGGTTAAAAAACTTTCTCGAAGAAAACGAAGTTCCTTTGACCCCAAACGCGCTTCGTATGTGCATCAACAAACTTACCCATAAATGGCCTAAGAACTTGAGTCATCAAATGCATAAAAGTATTAGGTGCATTAGATAACCCAAATGGCATAATGAGCCATTCGTATAACCCATCCTTCATTTTGAAGGCGGTCTTCCACTCATCACCTGGTTTAATCCGAATTTGATGGTACCCACTCTTTGAATCAATCTTAGAAAACACTTTAGCACCTGAAAGTTGATCTAATAAATCATCAAGACGTGGAATAGGAAAACGATACCTTACCGTGATTTTGTTGATGGCATGACTATCAACACACATTGTTGGAATCACTCCTAACTTGTATTTCAAGTGTTAGTAATTAACATGTAATAAGTTGCTTAAACTAGGCTTTTATGTTAGTTATTAATGGCAAGGCTTATGTAGAAAGCCCATAAGCCTTGGCCCAAGCCCAATAATGAAGGAAGGGACTAGACATGTTGCCTTAGTTCCCTTCCCTATAAATACTACATGTAAACCTTCCTTTGAAGGTTGGTTGTTCACTTTCACATTTATCCTACACCTAACTCTTTATCATTTATACGTGTGTTTGTGTGTGTGTGTTCAACCAATCTATCTTTCATCTTAGTTCTTACGTATTGATACTTGTGTTAACTTATGGTGATCTAACAGTGGTATCAATCGCCATCTAGTTGGGTGAAACACTTTTGTTTTTGAAATATTATTCTATACGCGTGGGTTTTATAGTACTAAACTTTCATACGCTTAAAGCTTTAATTTTTACACTTGTACACTCAAAATTCTTGTGGTTTAAGGTTTATTTAGTGTTAAAGTTTAAGTTTTTTGCATCAATTTTCAAACTTTACGTGTGTAGAGTAGTTTTAAAGCTTGGTTTTGTTCGTGTGGTACTTTCTACGCCTAAGGGTGAAAGTTGTTTTGGATCATCAAGTTTTCAACTTTCTTGTTATTTTGGTGATTTTGAAGCTATTTCATCATGAAAATCAGGTTACAAAACACTTTTAAGCATAAAAATCACTTTTGGTGAATTTTGGTACTTTCTACTCGTAGTAAAACCCTAGTTCTACTCGTATACTCCTCAGTCTACGCCTAAGCCTACGTTTCTACGCCTAAGGAATTCTTCATTTGATCTTCAAAGCTGTTGGTTTACTCAGTGTTTTCTTGCTTGGATAAGCCTGAAAACACTTCGACTTTGGATATCTTTTACACTTGGATAAGTGTAACGGATTTTTGGGTAAAACCCTAGTTTTACGCCTAAGCATAAAAGCTTACGAGTAAACACCTTAAGCCTAAGCATTTCCTACGCATAAGCTTATCTTACGCCTAAGGAAAACTTACGCATAAAGTTCTTACTATTAAGCCTTTGGTTTACGCCTAAACTAAGTTTTATCTCAAGTCTACGCGTAAGCTGTTACTACGCGTAAGTGGGTATTACGCGTAAGGTCTTATTTACGCCTAAGCTGGTTTCTACACTTAAGAACACTTCATCAACAAACTAAAGTTTCATTCGACTACAAAGATCCATCATCAACACAAGTTTCAAGATGTCTCAACCACCATACTCTAGCTACTTTCCTCATGAGTATCCTCAAAAACAACAACAACTTCAACAACAACAACAATACTATCAACAATTTCATCAACATCAATTTCAAGAACCATCTCAAATGTACTTTCCACAAGGAGCACAACCTCTTCCACCATAGAATCCTCAACCTAACCCTCGTTAACAAGTTCAACATTGTAACTACTTTCAATATCAGTTTCCTGCCAAGTATGCTATGAATGTCACAACACAGAAGGAACCCTATTGGTTTGCAAAGATGTGTGAAGGTTTAAGTAGCCAACAATCGATTCATGAAGCTGGATCCCTTGATAGACCTCCAATGCTCACTCCCGAAAACTATGATCAATGGGTGATAAGGTTCTTTAGGTTTTGTGATCTCAAGAAGCCACATGGTAAGTTTTTGAAGAAGGTCATCCTTGAAGGTCCTTTTCAGATAACTACTATCACTATACCCGGAGATCCGAATGCTAATCCACCAAGAGATGATGTTACCAATGTTGTCGGTCTTGATCAACTTACTACTGACCAACTTCTTCACTTAGAGGCCCATGAAATTGCAATGCAATATATCCTTTTGGGATTACCCAATTCGATACTTCGTAGTGTTGATGCTCAGAAGACTGCTAAAGCAATGTGGTAGCACATTCATCTTCTAATGGAAGGCACTGAACTCAATCAAGAGGACATGGAATCCAAAATCTACTTAGCATATGAACACTTCATGATTGAACTAGGGGAGACATTAGAGTCATACCATCATCGGTTCTCCAGACATCACTAATGACTTGGATAAACATAATATCATTATGCCAAGGATTGCAATCAACACAAAGTTCCCGAGTTGTCTTGGTCACGATTGGGAGAAGTATGTTACATTCATCCATCAGCGAAGAATCTTCATCAAGCTACTTGCGGATTGTTGTATGACTATCTGAAGCACCATCAAAAGGAACTAGACAAAGACAGAATCATCTGTGGAGTCCCTGCTTCTCCTTCACTCCCGGATAATCAAGCTCTTGCTTTGTACACTCAAGCATGTCATCCTCAATTTCTGAATTTGCCAATTGTCTTCACAAATCCTCCACAACCAACTGCTCAGATAACACCATATGATCCATCACAACAACAATCATAAGAAACTCTGTTAGGTCACTATATTATAACACAAGCATCAATAAGTAAGAAATATAGATAAGGTGATCGGATGAACACAAACACACAATATACGAATGATATGAAGAAATGTTTAGGCGTATGTATTGAGAGAAAGTGAACAAACAACTCCCAAATGGGAGTTTACAACATTATTTATAGGGAAGGAACTAGGGCAACACACTAGTTCCCTTCCTTTCCTTATTGGGCTTGGATCAAGGCTTATGGGCTTTCTACATAAGCCTTGCCTTTTAATACTAACTTAAAAGCCTAATTAAGCAACCTATTACATGCTAATTACAAACACTTGAAATATGGTTTAGGAGTGATTCCAACAATCTCCCCCTAAGTGTTGGTAATTAATGACTTAAGTAATATTGAAACGTTGTTGATGCTGATGTAATAGTTGCTTTGACGTCTTCTAACATTCTTCTTTCTTGTGAGAAGAAGTGTCTTGGTTCTAACAATCTTCCCAGTGTAGGGATCTTGTTTCTTTTGAAGTATTCTGCTTTGACGTCTTAGATTTCTTTGTTCTTTGATTCTTTGTTCTTTGTGGTGGTTGTGATAGTATGTTGTTGTCAGCTACAGGTCAGCTTTGTTGCTCCAGCGTCTCCACATCTTTCTCCAACATGCTCACATGCTCATTTGACAATGAATTCCAGATGTGAAGTAGTTCTCGAGTCTTTATAACTTTGTAGATTCTTTGATTAGATGAAGAATCATTATGACTTTGTGTTGCCTTTGAATTTGAGAGAACTTCTTTTGTGATGTTATTGGTATGAGCATATGGAGACTCAAGACGATCTCTTCCTCCCATGAGCATCCATCGCCAGCAAAGATCTCCCAGATGCGATACGAACACCAATTGATGATTGTAATCTTTTCATAAAGAATTGATTACTACAATTGTTCTACTAATGAATGTCTTGATTCCATTCACCTTGGTGGGCGAATCACCATCGGAATCTCGTAGGGATAGTTGGCATTACATTGAACAAGTTCAAGTAATGACCCACATATTCGAGGACTCGATTCTTGAAAGGAATCTCCTTAGCGGGATTTCCAAGACTTACAAGTTCAAACTTCGAGTGTCAACAAGATAATGTGAAGACACATCTATAATTCTAGCAAAGGTTGTTCCTGAAATCGGATGCCCTCAAGAACGCTAACACGATATACCAAAGTACATCTACGGTTCAGGTGAGTCGCTAAGGTACACCGAAGCATCACCCCACGACCGTAGACCGTTTGAGACAACACTAAGCGTAACCCACAAGGAGTTACCAAGTGACCTCTTTGTCATGGTCGTTTGATGTTGACCCTAGCGGTGAGTTTCCATTCAATCACCGAGGATCACAATTGTGAACCCCTCATAAATGTTCTCGACAGATTGCTAAGATCTGTGAAGGACTCTAGAATGTATCACTTGCGTCCTTATTGTTGAACGACAAGTGATGAAATGTCAAGTGTTCCTAAGAGATCTTTTGATGAATCTCGTGGCTTTAGACTCAATAGTGCGCTTTTGTTTTCCTGATCAGAGACTAGGGAGAGGGTCTCCTTCTTCAATACCAGCAATCTCTAAGAGAAAGCCGATAGTTTACGTAGGGTTCCCTGTGAGAATGAAACAAGCTTCTGTTGAGAGAAAATTGAGTGGCTAAGAAGGTTTAGTGTATGCATCACTGGGTCCATGACGACTTTAATCTTCAATACCAGTGTCATCTAGTGACATCTAGTAGCATATGAATTGAACCCGGTGTCTGCCCTAAGTTGAATAATTTGGAGAGCTATTTCTTTTCACCCTTTTCTTTACTTTTCTTTTTAATTCTTCAACTCCTTCTTTCTCCTATTCTCATTTTCTCCTTTTTATAATCATACCTAAGGACTTCTAAATTCTAACTATTGGTGGTGTCCTTGGGTAGATCCCTCCGGCTCTGGCGGATCATAGGACGATTATTCCTAACCTTAGTCACCTTATAACTCTATGACTAACCTATGTTGACATAAAACCATTTTCATGAAAATATCTCAAAGTGGTTATGAATAAAAACATTTTGTAGCACTGTATGAGTTTTGTATTTTTCAGAAATACTCCCCCTCCACACGTGCTTAAGTATTTTGACAGAAATCTGCACGTTGAGAGAAGAGCGCGCACTTTTGAATTGATCAACTCAAGATAGACAATTCCACGCGAGACACAGTTACATCACTGACTAGGTCAGCTTGAAGTTGTAAACACTCCTTGGTGAGGAGGTTTGACCCGTCAAGGTTCATGTCTACCAAGAGTTTCTCGGATGGTACATTCTACTAAGACAAGTCCTTTGTGAGACACGTTTACATCACTAGCGAACTAGCTTGAAATTATTACCCGTCCCGGACAAGTCTTTTCGAGTTACTAACATTTAAGAGCTCGTCAATTCATTGGTTAAGTCTTTAGCATGAAGATTCAATAGCAATCCACAACATATTTCTTATCACATAATTTTTCTCCCCTAAAAATGGCAT